>JAOEHX010052711.1:1210-19831 GCA_025448015.1 Bolborhynchus lineola
CAGTAGTGGTTTGTGTTATACCTTAGTTACTAAACTGTTCTTATCTCAACCTGTGGGAGTTGCATTCTTTCAGTTCTTCATGTAGCAAACTGCGTGGCTGATTTATGGCCTAAACCAAGACACCTTTGCTTCTTTAACTCCAGTTTATATAATTAGTTAATTGGTCCAAACCAGTTTATTAGATAACACAACAGTGACTATGAAATTCTGAAAGGCAATACATAATTTTTTTAGCTTTAGATGCTGTACTCTGCATGCTAAAATATTCAAGAACTACTCTTAATTACCTAGAACACAGGAGATGCTCCTGTACCCTCTATAGAACACACAAAGGAAAATCACTTAGATATCTTAATTTTTTTCCTTAATTGTGAAATGATTGAAGACTATTCAGAATTTTTGTCACAGTAATTTGATTGGGAGTGTGAAAAAATATACTTCACAGCCCCCTCAACTGACATGACTGCATTAGCAGAAGCCTCAGACTGGACATATTTATACTAGCAAAGAACATATTCTGTTGGGATAGTTTATCTTATTCAAGGGACCAGTGGGAGTTCTGTCCTTACAAAACCTCTGTTGCTAACATAAGGTGCATCTCCGGAAGAACATTTTGCTGATTTGAATATATCAGCAAGCATGTTTTGGCGTAAGAAGTCTTTAATTCAACAAACACCACAATTCAAGCTTTAACAGTTTTACTGTATAAATAAATTAAAATTAACTTACATCATAATTATGATTAATGATAGTAAAATATTACCTGATATTCAACCAAAGTTTTAATCAAAATCTTGGAAATCTCAGAAGTAGTGTACATATTTCAGAATCAAGTGCTGTGCATCCCTCGGATACACAATTTTCTATCTTTTCTCTTTTATAAGAAGGTTTTTCTAATATTGAAATTGCGTTTTAGACCTTTTTGGAACCTTCCAGGTTATGTCTGTACATCTTCCCTTCTGTATCTTTCCTTCCTTTACTCTCTTGTTAGCCTCTCCTTCTGTTGTTGTTCTTAGATATTTAGAAAAAATATACTTGAGGGCAGTGGGGGGAAAGAAGCATGTTTTCTTACTGGGGGCAGTTTGATTTGCCTGGAACCTAAATGAATTGCCTTGGATAGCTGGAGACCAAGTGCTTAGATAAAGTTTGTTTTTCACACACGTTTAAAATCTCATTTTCTTGCTGTGCTGCAGAAGCAGTATTATTTCAGCCTCATTGATGTCCATTTTAGTGAACTTTTTCATATCTTAGTTCATCACAACTGCAATCCTTGCTCTCTAATTATAGATGAAAGACACTAATTTTCAGTTATTCACTTATGGTTCATGTGAGACCATTCAGGAAGGTATCTGTTGTGTAAAAATACATCTTAAACATGGATCTTCAAAAAAGCTTACACATTTTCTAGAGGAAAAGATATCATTGCAATGTGTACCACACAAGTATGAGAAGAGACAGAAAATTGCAGTCTAGAAAGTATAATAATAGCAAAACCAAGAGAAAAAAGTATATGAACAGGTGAAAACTGGAATTTTTTTGAAGATGACAATATGCTATTCATTACTAACAAATAGTTTATATGAAAGCAAAAACGTAACTTTAGACATATAAGTTCTTTGGGGATTTAAGATATTTAGCTCTTCTGGCTCTTCAGAAGGTAGCATTACAACACTTTGGTTGGAATAAGGCTTAAAAATGCAAAGGGGTACTTTGTACCAGCAAGTATCACCCCTGAGGAACTAATAAAATAAACAGGTAAGAAAGCTCCTCCAAGAATGACTTGTATTTGCTGCAATGAAAACAAGAGTGTGTCAAAGAAGGAGCTATAAGTCAGTGAAGGTTTGCAGGAAAAAGATAGCATCAGCAAAGGACAAAATGAAGTTAATTCTAGCCAAGAGAGAGAAAGGACATATGCTGTACTTGATTTGACTTGCAAATACAATATATCAGGGGAAAATTACTGGCACAAACTGAAGTTATTAATAAGTAATGATAGCTGGTATCCAAGCCGTGCTGGAGGTACAAGGAAGGCCTTGTGCTGAGTGAGATGTGTCCAGCCTGCCTTTGTGGGCGAGCAGTCTTTTTCTCAGCCTTTCTGAAGGGGAGGGCATGCAGTCGTGCTGTAAGACCCTATTCCTCTCAGCAGCAGGTCTGGGTGAATGGGCCAGGGGCATTCGGCCACCATTACTTCAATCTTCCTCTGTACAACAGAACACAAGGCTTTTCCAAATCCATTCTAACATGAAATAAAGACCAGAAGGAATAGCCTGTGTGTTTATTTTCTGAAGGAAAAAACCCAACCAAAACTACTTGCTGCTGTAATAAGAATAGTCCAGATTAACATTTTTCCACCTTACATTATCTATATAAATTTGCAGTACCTCAAAGTTTTTTGTTTATTCCAGACTAACATTCTGCAATTTCTTGTCACTCCCTAATGATATTTAATTTTAGTATCACCTTACTCCGTCTAATGTAATCTATAAATATTTCTTCTTTTAGTCTGTCCATTTAATTTTCATCTTGGTTCCTCCTCTCCCTTACTGCAATGCTTTGTGATGATGTTACATACGGCAAACCCTTCCAGAAGCTGTAAGGACAGTGCTAAAGCAGTAAAGCTGGTGGAGAAAAGCCAGTGAGCACTGACAAAGATCTGCAGTGAAATGAAATGCTGATAATTTACACCTTGGGTCCAAAATTTGAAGCCTCTCAGTGCCAAAAATAAGTGAAAAAAAGGACACATATTGAGAAAGAGTAACATCAGAATATATGGACTTATTCTAGGAATACTTATGAAGTATTTAGGAATAGTTCAGTAATAGACTTAACAAATTACAAGTCAGAATGCAAGGTGGAAGAATCGGGGAAGAATATGATCATTACCTCATTTAGGAAAGTCAAACCCAGACCAGGATCAAAATGACTTCAGATGGCCTCAGTGGATACAAATAGGAACAGTGATTTGGCACTGTACAAAAGGAAATCTCCAGACAAGTACCAGGAAGCATTTTCTCACCATAAGGATGTTGATTACAGAGCTGTCTCCCAAGGGAGGTGGTGCAAGGAGCTTCACTGCATGAGTCATTTAAAATTAGACTGGAACAAAGCACCTGCATATACCGCGGGCAACATAGCTTTGTTGGCAGGCAGACAACCTCAATGACCTGACAAGTCTTAACCATCTCTCTTTTCTATCATTGCGTTTAATTTTAGTCTGTTCATATTAAGGAAAATGAGCAAAAATAGCATTCTGTAAAGCACTCGTATTTGTTTCCTGAAGTGACTGATTACAAATGAAAAATATGTAAATCATCATAAATATTCAGATATCTGCTAGGTAAAATTAATGATTGATTGCACTATTCTCTGGTTTGTGTTATTATTTAGGATATTGTTTTAAAGTATTCTTCCTGTCCCCTTACTGAAATGACAAATTTTCCTTGCCAGAAGGTAAGACAGTTGGGGGTAAGCAAATACATAAACAAGATTTAGTTATACCTGGAATGATTCTGGATAGAGCATTTATTTTTGGACTCCTACTGCTTGAAATACCTACCTTTGCAGACACTCCTTGAGCAATGCCAAAGTAAAAATGGTAGCAGCAGAAAGGAAGATAGTACTGGTAGAAACCATTCATATCTGAGAAGCAAGACATCCTAAATTTGCTCCCCTGAGTTTTTCAGCATGTATTTCAGATTACTGAATATTATTGGCTTTTCTTTCAATTCTTGCCATCATGGGCTCAGCAGAGAAAGGAGAAAATTAACATTGAGTTTTGGGGGAGTTTACAGGAAAATATTACAGGAAACATGTTGAGAACTGATTCTGAATTAACTTCTGCTATTCAAATTAACTCTATTATGCTTTATGGTTATTGAAAATGAATTAACATATCTGTAACTATATTTGTGGAATGTAGGGCAAAAAAGTAGAATTGCAAAGAAGAGTTCAGGGCTCCCAAAACAGAGATAACAGGTAAGCTCCATTGCAGAAAACCAGTGCGTGACCTCTTGGACACACACACAGTGAGGATATTTAATGCATTTATCCAATTACATTGTTTGAAGAATAGTAAATAAAATATCAGTATTTATGAAAGAGGGACAAATATTCAAGAACACATTGGCCCATTATTCTGACCCCAAAATGATGCAGGGCTTTAAAATACACTTCAAAGAAAGAAATGCTAACCTGATCTCTTTTCAGTTTGAGAATTTTACTTGGACCCTTGTATAGGAAGAGACAGTTCCTTCAGCTTAGCAGAACAAGGATGATTTGAAAGGGGTGATGTAAAAGTGAAATGAAAAATTAATTGGTACTGAAACATCATGTTTAATGCCATTTCAGACATCATAGTCTGTCCTATGCAGCCTCTAGAAATTGCCAGAAAAATGCAAATTTTACATATCTTCCAGTTCCACATGAGCACTATGTTGCATACAATTCATACAGGATGGTACCTCAAGAATGCAAACAAAAATTAAGTTCAGGCCTTGGAGTTGCTACAAATGCAGAGTCATGTAAAGGAAATCCCATAATGACATAAAGGGAATGGCAGGCTTGTAAGGAAAAAAAGACAGAAATAAGAGATTGGATTCTATGAAGAAGAGTGATGTTCTAGAGCAGTATTTCCATATGAAATAAGGACAAGGTATTCTATGATTGTGAGGTACATCTTGGTCAGTTTACAACAGCAGAAGGTGGGAATCCGTGCCTTAGTAAGAACCTAATGAGAGAGAAGGCCTTCATGGCAGAAGCATGACAAGAGGATGGCCAAACTAAGAGCTTTAAACCCAGAATAACAGGCAAGGTAGAGATTCTTCAACAAGCGAGGAAGCTGTGAATGGGATAGGCAAGCTAAGAGACAGGCAAGATGGGAAAAGAAGGGTCATAGAAATCAATAAAACAATGCTGATGTGGGAACACTTTAAGCATAGGTGTGCAAAGAAGGAAGTGCCTGTGGAACAATCCTCTTCAGACTGTTCTGGTGAATAAGCATGCCTAGGTGCCTCTGAAATACTTCGATGCTAATGGATGCAGCAGTATCTGAAGGGGGCCTATAAGGATGCTGGGGAGGGACTCTTCATTAGAGACTGTAGTGACAGGACAAGGGGTAATGGGTTCAAACTTAAACAGGGGAAGTTTAGATTGGATGTAAGGAAGAAATTCTCTACTGTAAGGGTGGTGAGGCACTGGAATGGGTTGCCCAAAGAAGTAGTCAGTGCTGCATCCCTGGCGGTGTTCAAGACCGGGCTGGAGAGAGCCTTGGGTGACATGGTTTAGTGTGAGGTGTCCCTGCCCATGGCAGGAGGTTGGAACTAGATGATCTTAAGGTCCTTTCCAACCCTAACTGTTCTATGATTCTATGATTCTATGCAGTTATAGTCATGGATCTAATAGAGACATGATGAGATAACTCGCACAGCTAGACTTCTGCAATGGCTGAATAGAGGCTTTTTGGAAAAGACAGGCTGGGAATTTGTGGAGAACATGCTGATCTTCTTGCAAGACTGCTGCTGGAATGCCAGGAGCTCTGCTGGGGAATGTTGTGACGGTGCATTGTGTTATTCTTCCCTGGGTACAAGGCTTTGCATTCTGTTTTGCTGATCTTGATGAAGTTTCTCTCAGCTTCATTCTCCAAACTGTTTTGGTCCACCTTAATGGCAGCACAACCACCTGGTGTATCAGTCACCCCCAGTTGTGTATCGTCTGCAAACTTGCTGAGAGTGCACTGAGGTCCCATTGTCTAGATGGTTAATGAAGGTGTCTGAGGAACAGTACTGGCCCCAGTATTAGCCCTTGGGATACACAACTAGGCACTGGCTGTTCACTCAGTTTTCAATTCACCATACTGTTAGTTTATCTCACCCATATTCTTAGCTTGTCTATGAGGGTGTTGTTGGAAATAGCGTCAAAAGTCTTAGTAAAGCTCAGGTAGAAACTCTTTCACTGCCCTCTCCTCATTCACAAAGCTAGCCAGTAGATAATTTGAAGAGGCTCCTTCCAATCTAAGTAAGAGTCTGTGATCTTGAGAATAGCTGTCTCATAGTCTGTGCCAGACAAGAAGAGTAGACAGACTGTGGCAATCTGTCAGACAGCAAATAGCCACTGTGACATCGAAATGGTTGGCACCAAGTAATATCAGGTTTACTGATATGAGTAAATGTGGAACCTGACCCCCCCGTAAGGCTTCTTTTGCAATCCTAGGGAATTTTAGAGCTGACCTTGTCTAAATTTATGCTCATCAGGGATATGGATTAAAACGTTAGCTTGTCTCTGTATTTGTACCCAGTAGACTAAAACACTGATGCATTTCACTCTGTCCTCTGCTTGATCATCTCCCCTGGAGTACAGTCCTGTTCTGCTAAGGGCCTCTTCTGGAATCTTAAACAGGTCTTTAGCCCTATAAGAGTGTTCACTTCATCTACTTAACTCCTTTAGCAAGTGTCCTGTAATTTAGTGCACCAGAAGTTAAGAACTGGAATTCTCAATATAGAGAACTGAGAGAACTGAATGCCTCTAGCGGGTGATTAGGAGCATTAAGCAAAACACTTAACGTCACATGTGCGAATAACCTCTCAATAGCATGCTGGTTTTCCTACTGAATTCCTGATTCATCCACACTGAGAAAATGTACAGAATGAGAAAGTTGAGTGATAAAGATGAGTATTTAGTATTTATTATTATCTGTATGCTGTGTGTCTTCATAACACATATCATGCAAACTTTTGAAGCTGATGACATAGAGGTGTTATAGAGAATTTCTGTGTTCCCTAATCAAATAACTCACAAAGGAAGTATTGAAAGCAGCTGGTTTCTTTTAGCTTCTTTTGCCTTGATGACTTATGTGGATGGCACTGCTGAAAGTAAATGTTATCTCACAAACCAGTGTGTTACTGAACACCCTCAGAATGAGTGGAAAGAATGAGATAAAGCAGCAAAGGAAAGTAATTATTCTGTAAATTGCAGTTCAGCTGCATGAAGACACTACAAGAATATATCACTACACTCTGCTCAACCCTTTTTTACAAATACAGATTACAGTAAGAAGCTAAAAAGTTATACCAGTGCTGAAACCAGTGGAAACTGCCACTTGTAATTAAAACAAAACACACCCTCCCACCCCTCACCTCTGGTTTTATCTACATTAACATCATTCTGTAAGACTGTAAGAATTCTAAGGGGAAAAACATGTACCAAAAAATAGTTTAGGTAATTCAGGTTTTTTCCTGATTCTTGTCTATTTGGATTCCCACCCTTCAAACCAAAAAGGCCTCTTGAGTTCATACTAGCTGTCACTGTTGTAAGTCACTATGTAAGTCAGGCTCTTGTACAAGCCATGTGCCATTAAGGTAAACACTCCACACACACAGTCTGTATAAATGAGATGAGGAGCTGATGAAAAGTTCAAAAGCTAGAATGATTTTTTTAATCTTATGCCTGGAGCGTGTTTCTTTTTTCCCCAGCATGAGTTCCACTGACAAAATCACTAAGACCAAGAGTCAAGAATAGTTCAGGATGCAGTAAATTACTTGCAACTGATAAAACAAGAAAACCATGCAGAATGTAGGTAGACACTGCTTAAAGTCCAGAAGGTCATGGATGCAGGCTCTGCTCCAGCTGATTCAACCTAAGACTCAAAGTATAAAGTTAACACCAGCTTTTCGCCTCACAGCACCTAAAAATATCCTTGCTTCTCTGAGCTTGCACTAAAAAGCAAAGCAAGTCACTGAGCTGTAGTCAGCTTAGCCTCCTCATGACACAAAGCACCTCCTGTTGGCTGTGTAGCTGTTTGAGGTGTCCACCTTACCCTTAAGTATAATGACAGAAAAGGCAATAGTTCCATTACTTCTATGGTTGGCAAGTCAGTATCTTTGCTTTACCCTAATCAATTAAGTGTACTCTATTAATCTCAAGGTTTTATCATTACTAGAAGAGCCCATCCTGACATTGACAGTAACCTCTCAGGTTGCAGTGAGGTAGCAAGGGCTGGGAGCTAATACTGCAAATGCACTGCCAGGTAAGGTTATGGAGGGAATCTGTTAAATAGTGTTCTAGGGGAATTCCTTCATTTCCATCATTTTGATTTGCTTCCTTTCTCTTTCCAGCTAAATTTCACCACTGTGCATATAATCATGCACATCTTCATACCATCTGTCTCCTTTCATATTTTTTATAGCTGTATCATTCAGAGTTTTAATTTGAATTTTCATTGATAAAGAGATTTTTAACCTGCCTCAGACAGAGAAATAGAGGTTTTTGAAAGATAGTAACAATTTCAGTATCCTACAGGAGGTTTTATTTCTGTTTCTTTTAGCTGCAGAGTTTTTATCCTCAGCAGACTGGTATCCAAATACAGCTGGGAAAAAATACGACAATGAAACGTGTCCTGGGGTTTATCAACACAGATACTTGCAATCAAAACTTCCACAGGGAGGTTACACAAAATTTTTCTCAAAGGACCCTCAATTATGACGTCACAACAGCCAGCGGCTTTTGGTTAGGTCTAACTCATAAAGCAAACTTCTGTCTGACATATCCCAGGTATCAGCTTGGTGACGAGAATACTGCTTCCCTCAGCATACTCTTTGTCTATTGGTAGCAAGTGAGGAGCTCCTCAAAACAGTGGTGGTGCAGGATCTGCTCCACAGCCTGTATCCTCTCCTGTAAGGTCTCTAACAGGCCTTGTACGTACTGGGTGAGGGAGGACATACTTCCCTCTTCCACCTTGCCTTTGGAAAAGTCTTTCAAAACTTTATACCAGAAAACTTTTAATGGGATGTTTTGTGATAATAAGCAGCCTGTGCAGCCTACTGGAATATAGAAACTATAAAGCTAGCCTGCTTTAGAAAAAAACTTTTGGGGTTATTATGAGCCAGTCTGAATACAAAACTCTTTAACAGAATGTATTAAAACTGCTGACAGTAATATTGTTTTATATCAGAACCTGTGCTTTAAAGTTTTTTAGATGGGAATTAACTGAGTGAAGCTTTAAGCTGTGAAATTATTCAGTTTCTCCATTTTTATGATGCTAAACTAATATATTTCTTGTTAACCTGAGCAAGGAGTCAGGTGTGAGCTACACTATCCCCAGATTTTCCAAGTGATGCGACCTTCCCACCTCCTCTCTTAGGGTGAAAGGATGCTGCACTCTCAGTGGTAAGAGCCATTCAGTCATCACTGTAGAGTGCCTACCTTTTAAACACTCATTCTTGCATTTTGTCTAATTTATCAGCATCCTTCTGTTCATCACAGCACCTGCCTCTTCTCCCTTCCTCACTTATTTTCTATACTGGCTCCACATTTCCACTTGCGTAACTCCTCACTCAAATGAGCATTTGCTTTCACCTTTCCTGTTATTGCTAGCACCAGCTCTTAAAAAATCTCTTTGCATCTCCACATTGCTCCTGACATGCCCTCAGGAAGAACTATTTATATCCACACTATGATGCCAAATACTTCATGATTTCACAGGATCACAGAACAGCTGAAGTTGGAAGGGATCTTCAGAGGTTATCTTGTCCAACCTCTGTTCATGGAGGGTCACCTGGAAGAGGTTGCCCAGAACTATGTGTGGACTGCTTCTGTGCATCTTCAAAGATGAAGACTCCACAACCTGTCTGGACAACCTGTGCCAGTCTTGGTCACTCATACAGTAAAAGAGTATTTGCTAATATTCAGGTGGAATATTATTGTGTTTCTGTTTGAGCTCACTGCCTCTTCAATACCTCTCTTTACCTCTTTCACACCTCTTTCATATCTCTAAGTGTTTCTATGTACAGCATGATAATAATCAAATTGCAGCATGATAATAATCAAATTGCTGGCTGATGGAGACCCACTGCTTGACATTCAGCTGCTTTCCCTACTGACTGCTTCCATCTATTGTCCTTCATCTCATACTGCAATCACGAATTCCAGAGGGAAACAGGTTTTTTTCTCTGCTTCTGCACCACCTTGCCAGCGGTTCCTGGTCTATGCTTGAGGCTCTCTGACACCTTGTAAATAAAATAGCAACAAGAAATTTGGTTCCTTCATTTAAAGCTCTTATAACCTCTATGCTTATTAGGAGAGAACATGCTTAGGCACAGAACAAAGGACGAACTGTACCATCCCCTTACAATCGACATCAATGTCTGTGGAAGACCCAGAAAATGTGCCTATTTGTGGACAGAAAGAGTATTTTATTCCATCTCAGCAATTTGAAAGTTTGTTATTCCTATCAGGAGCCCTGAATTCAGTGATAGAGAAGGTAATGTAATTCACAGAGAAACTAGGATCAAAGCGAAGTTTTTGTCTTCACCTTCTGATATTCAGCAGCCTTGGTTGAGTATCAAGCTGCCATGGTCACAGCTAATTCACATCCTATTGCTTCCTGATGGTAACTGAGGGAACTTAGACTTAGACTTAAATGAGTCTGGAAACATTAATCTAAATCCTGAAAAGCCACTCAGTTTGCAAGATGTTGTGGCACCTCTCCTGCACTACTTTCACTGCTGGTGCACCGATCACACTGCATTTTACTTGTGCTGGTGTAGGTTTCTTCTGAATCAGGGGGATCTTTGAAAGCTTATTCTGTATTCTTGGCTAATTTTTATTTCTGTATGCATGACATAAAATAACTGTAGATGTTGCTCATCAATAGGGCTAAAATATTTCATTCTCTACCAGCATATCTGACCTTGTTTTCTGATTGTATCCCCCTTACTTTCACTGGAAATACAAGGGGAGTCTTCCACTGGCCGAAAAAAAACCATAAATCTATTTATTCCTTCACTTACACAAGGTAAAACATAATTATTTTTTAAAACAGTGCAAACCCAATACATGGATTTCTCGACACTTGAAAGGTTTTATATGCTTGTTTTAATATCTTTAGTTTGTTTTGTTTTTAATCAGAAACTGCCTTGCTTTGAAACACAAACACTTCTTGTAGTGCTTGGGCTTTGCTGGTCTTTTATCTTGTTTTAATTAGCTCACTTGGGAAGTAATGTAACTGTATTGCAGAAAAAGCTGTATCAGTAGTTGAATTCTTCTTTTCAACTAACCATACAAATCCAGGCTTGCTGCACTTATACTGCATTATTCCACACTTGGCACAACCTGCTTCTTTCAATATTGTCCTGGGTTCAGCAGTAGCAGTCATTTTTCTCCTTCTTGGTAGCTGGTGCAGTGCTATGTTTTTGACTTTCAGCCTGGGAACAGCACTGAGAGCACCAGTGTTTCCAGTTACCTCTTGATGAAGTTTTGGTCTGACCAAGGTCTTTCTGAGTTTCATGCTCTGTCAGGGAGGAGTGGAAGCTGGGAGGAAGCAGAGACAGGACACCTGACCCAAACTGGCCAAAGAGGTATTCCGTACCACAGCACGTCATGCCCAGGATGTAAAACAGAGGACAGAGACCCAGAAGGTCGGGGGTTCACTGCTGGGTCGGGCTTGGTATTGGATGGTGAGCAGTTGTACTCTCTTCCCTTGTATCTCCCTGGTCATTATTATTGGTGGTGGTAGCAGTAGTGATTTGTGTTATACCTCAGTTACTGAACTGTTCTTATCTCAACCTGTGGGAGTTACATTCTTTCGATTCTTCTCCCCATTCGCCCCCCTCGGGGGAGGGGGAAAAAGAGAGGGGGAGTGAGTGAGCAAAACTGCGTGGCTGAGAGGCTTAAACCACAACATATATCCTTCATTATTTTTAAGTCATCATGAAAGGAAGCAGCCAGCCCTGTTTTGTGCCAGCAGGCAGCAAGATGCACGTTCTTGTTCACCTGTCTGTAGTCCACCACAGCAGCCATGATCAGGGTTGTATGTAGTCCTGCAAAGCCTAGAATACCTTGCTATTGAACTAGAGTAATAAAAGTGAGTTTTCAAAAATCACAACTGCTCCCAAGGCCATAAAAAAGAATTTTTTTATGTCTTGCTGAAAAGCAGTTTCTGCTGAAAGAAAAGGAATACAGAA
Organism: Bolborhynchus lineola; assembly: GCA_025448015.1. Lineage (NCBI taxonomy): Eukaryota > Metazoa > Chordata > Aves > Psittaciformes > Psittacidae > Bolborhynchus > Bolborhynchus lineola. The sequence goes on from JAOEHX010052711.1 coordinate 13,165, forward strand.
ACGACAATCCAATCCTTGCTAGTACAGAGAAGCCTTATCCTGGGCTTATGGAACATTGTGCAAGACTCTCAGGGTCATTTTTCTTCCAGGGAACTCTTCAGTATAGGCGTGTCAAGAAGGCAGAAGCATGGAGAGGCAACTGAGGAGAAACAGAGAAATGTTTCCTGCATACCCAGGGCAGATTTCGGAAGGACAAACAGCTGGAGTTGAAACTGCTGGAGGACACCAAGGGCAACAAGAAGGGACATTTACAAGAAGGGCAACAAGGATCATCTACAACCACAGCAGCAACAAAAGGAAGACTAGGCCTGCTGCCCAGTGTAGTAGGTGACCAAGTGATGGAGAGTATGAGGAAGGATAAACTCTGTGAAGGACTCGGCGTCTCCATTCGCCCAGGCCTTTACTAGCGAAGTCTGCTGCTCATTCCCAGGCCTTTTAGCTCTTTGTTTAGTAGCAAAGACTGGCAAAAATGGCACTACCCAAAAGAAGGATCAAATTAGGTACTAATTAGGTCATCTGGACATATGTAAATCCATAGGGCTGGACAGGATGCATCTGAAGGTGCTGGGAAGCTGGCTTGATGTTATTTTGGGACCATTCTTTATTGTGTTTGAAAATCTGTGGTGATTAAGGGAGCAAAGACTAGAGAAGGCAGTTGTTAAAAACTACCTCTGAAAAAGGCAAGAAGGATTTAAGGAAGATACTCTGAAAAAAAAATCCTTTGATTCATATGAAGATGTTAAGAGGAAGGCATTATGGAAGCTTCAATATACCTTGTCTTTGGAAAGTAAAACTGCCTGATGTTTTTGGAAAATTCTGAGATATATGGAAGGACTTGTAGCAATAGGGGTTTTCTTCATGTGTTTTAGGAACTTCCCAAACACCTTTTGGATATCATTTTACAGTATCTAGCAGTATACTATTTGCTACAGGAAGGTGATCATTTCTCACCTGAAGTAGAATAATGAGGAATATCACAAATGCAAACATGCAGTATCCAAGAGGATATAAAATTCAGAAGACCTTCATAAAAACATCATAACATGATAATTGAATGTAAACTGGATATAACAAACATTGTGTCTTCCCAGTAATGTATGAAAAAATGGAGATATCTGTAACAGAGCAATGTAGCTAAACATTTCTCCAGAGCAGTGACACGTCAGTGTAATTTGTAATTTGAGATGTTAAATTCTTTCACATATTTTGTAATAACTACAGATGAGTGTGCCTTATCGGTGTGACAGCCAGATAGCTCAGGCTGTACAGAGCTTGACAGTGTTTTTCTAATATAATCTGCTTTTAAACTAAACCAGCACAATATATACTGCAGTTGAACTCCAGTGAGAAACATACCTGAAATGTGCACTTAAACTGGTTGTGATCTGTTTTATGAAAGAAAAAAAACAAAAACAAACCACAGTCAAAACCTAATGTGTCACATAGACAGCATTAATAAATACTGTAGTCAACTAGGCAATACTATACTGCAGCCTTTAATTAATCTCTTTACCAGTGCAGGAACATTTCTACTAATAACAACTTTTAAACTTCCTAAGAGATGAAACTTGGATCTCCACCTCTGGAGGTTATTGAACATTTAAATCACATCAGTATGAGAAAATTTGTTCCCAATATTAAATCCGAATGTTCATCCTTTCCAGATTCATCATATTAGCCCTGGTTACTTATTTGCCCAACTTTGAATTATCTTTATTCGTCCACTGGGTTCACGCATTTTAAATTCTCTGAGTTTCTCAATCATTACTCAACAAAGCTCTATCTGATGAGTTCTCTAAATTTATTCCCTGCAGCTCTCCTGATAATTTGCATTACTTTTGTCTGGTCACTTCAGTTCATTAATACCTTTCTGATAGCAACTGCACAGAATTGTAAAGAATAGTGCAGGTCTTAGGCTGAGTTGATACACGATCACCTTGGCTCCACAAAAATCACGAAGGCAAAGGTTGTTTCTTGATTTCCCTGCAGCTGAGATCCTCTTGGTGTTGATCAAATTTTGATAGAAGATAAAGTACACTGACAGTTGCTTCAATCAGCCTGTTTGAACAAAGGGTTTCTGGACCACACAGATCTACATAGTATGTGCTTTGTGGCACCTGGTCCTTCTCTGTATGTTAGGAACACACGTGAGCAAAGAAGAATGTTTTGTGCTTGTGGAACATACATCCACTTGAGTTCCTTAGGAAAATACACCAGCTTATGCAATTTACAGTAACCCTCAGCTGGCAATAAGTTGCTGCTTATTATAGCCACAGAATCTCAACAGAACATGACTTAGTTGAATTGAATGTCCATGCACAGTTCTGCTAAGCTATGGAGCCCCAGCCAGCAGAATCATGGGTTCTATCAAGCCATATATGACAGTGGCTAGTCTCTGATTTTGTACTCGACACAACTAGTTGGAAGAAGCACTTCCAACATGGTCAGAAACACTGCAGAGCATCCTCTTTTTGCAACCTAACATCCTTCACTTTGGCAGCAGAGCAGTCTGATAGGCCAGGCAGGGAGTTCAGCCTGGCAGCTGACTGCAACATAGCTCAGTCAAGTGCATCCCAATCACAGCCTGCTTAACATACACACAAATGAAGTCTACCTATGGCCACCTTCGGTACACACATCTAGGCAGGGCATGAAGCAGAAAGATGTTCCTGGAGACAGAGACAGTTGCAATGGCTTTTGGTTTTCTTTCAGTTAAACCCTGTTAGAAGCTGTGGGGAAGCCAGTGAACTCTGATTTCTCTGGAAGTGAACAGCATAAAGGAGCCATCACTGCCTGTTTAAAGGCAGAGTGGTCCCACTTCTCATTTCGCACATAAAACTATAGTCACATAAACTTTTATTTCCTGGATGACACTTTTTCATACTGCATTATGTTGAACATCTAGACGTCATCTTATCTTACTGCTTGCATCCTTGCAGCAGGCCAAAACTGACCATATACTTAATATTTCTGAAAGAACAGTCTTTGCCTGTTAATATGGACTGCAGCCTCAGGTATCTGAAGGCTTTCCCCAGCCAGCAGCGTAGTTGAAATTTCACCTGTCTGCTATGCAGTATAGTGACCTGCTGCAGGACCCACACAGGAGACAGAATCCTCTAACTATAAGCCTTGATGCAGAAAAGGCAGAAGAGCCCAAGTTGCAGGAGTGAGTGACAGGATCACAGCAGGACTATGGTCTACTAGCCTCACCTGATAACCCTGGCAGCAGGAAGCAAGCAGCACCAAACATAAACCAGACTGTTTTGATGTCACCAGTGTTCACATCTCTAGATGCTTGCTAGGATAGAGACCTGATTATTTAAGATAGAAGCAACCATACAACAGGAATGGCAATTAATTAAAATAATGAGCATTTAGACAGCCTCCAATTCAGAGCAGAGATGAAGGACACATTCTGCCACATTGATTCTACCTTTCAGGAAGATTAAAAAGGCACAGTAGAATTTAAGAATGTTGCCCTTTACATTGCAATAATATACTTTTAAAAGAAGTTGGTTTTCATACAAAAAGGAAATATTTATTCAATTTTTATTCCTTTCTTATTACTTCCCTGAGAAAATGACAAATTACTTAAATAACATTTTTTAAAAAATGTAAATGTGATGCTTTATGCCTTAAAATGCATTAACAAATACAGACAGGATCCCTTATGCATGCTGGTATACCCACTGGCATTATCTTCTTGAGCTTGTGAGCATTTACATTCTTTGCATTTCATATTTAACAATGAGATTCAACTCCTTCCTCTGCCCCAAGGGTAAGGGAGGAAACACAAAAAAGCCCACGAAATCTGACTAATACAAAACAGGTATAAGAACTCAATCAGATCATGAAGTCACTGAATAGTTAAGATTCTGTCTCCTATTTTTTGACCAAAATTATGATACAACCACATTTTTTTATTCTCTTAATATATAAATGGTGAGAAGTGGACATTATATTCATATGGGGTCTAGCCCTTCAAGAGGCACTTTCAACAGGAATGTGAACTTTACTATAAAATATCGCGTTTCATTCATCTATGCCCCCGAAGACACTTTCTACTGTTGAAAGACATGGCTTTTGAAGGCCTACTTCTATTTTTATCTATATAGGTCTACTTTCATGGTTCTTTTGTTTTCCATTTTAAATCAGAATATTTCATGAACTACTGTGTTTAGGTCTTAGGGAGGGAGTGCTTTATTATCTCTATTTTGATTCATTTCCTTTGTATCCTTCTGCTGAGCGTTCAGGATGCTCTGCTCATAAGGGAACGCTGCATACAGTAAGTGGATGGAATTTTGAATTCCTCACAATTTTTTCACATGGAAGAATGGAATCAAAACTTCTGGAATCAAACAACACCTCTTTATAAAACCATTGTCACCACAGTGCAGTAATTGAAAACTCCATTGCCTATGAGTAGTCTTTAACTCCTGTTTTAAATTTACAGATAGTAAAATGAAATGTTAATTGAAAATGCATCAGTTGACCAGAAGTTTTAGATAATTGAGAAGATTTTATGCTAAATTTGGCTTCAGAGATGAAATGAAAGCCTATGTAAAACTTACTGTTGTCTTAGGCATGAGGACTCTTCAGGAGAATGGAATCAGAGCACCTCCCGGTGTTGCTTACATGCCAGTGTATGCGAAGAGCCAGTGGCAAGGCTTCAGCTTCAAGTCACACTCATTCTCCCATGGGAGCTCATCATAATGGTAACTCAACTGAAAACACATAATCTGACCCCTTAAAAATATTCTAAACCAACTGTAATAATCACGTAATTACACTAAGGTTTTACTGATGGGGTGTATTCAATCTTTTATTTTTTTTCCTAAGACTTAATAAATTACAGAGTTCTGAAATATTAAGGATATTCCAGCTAACATTCAGCCAAACAATATCATATCAGCAAAAAATATATGGGTGAATTCCACCTCCATTTAAGCAATCTGGAATTTTACCACAGACCTCAGTGGAACCAAGGGAAGTTGATGATCACAGAAGTGGTTAAATAGCTTCAGTGAGCTTTGATTTTAACCCATGAATGAATTTGAGGTAATTCCATCATCAAAGAAATGATTAAAAGTGGATTTTTGACAAAATTAATGGCACAATAACTAAAATTGGTTTTAATGGGATAAATTAAGGACTATTCTTGTATTTATAGTAAATAGATGTCTCTTATAAAACAAGTCTTACAGAGCTCTTTTGAGGCAAACAAAAATTGATAGAAAAAAAGAGAGTTCAACTGAGAACATGACTAATACAAGAACTTGTTGAATTAACTTATTTTCATAAATTTACCACATCTCTGATAGTTATGAACAACTTTTTTTATGTTCACATTTCTTACAGAATCCCACACTGCTAAAATCCCTCTTGCTTTTGTGCATTTGAAATGCATTTATGTCGTTATGGATTATCAACAAATAAGTTTCTTTTCTTACAGTATTTATACACTGAACAACTCGTTATTTCTGGCACTGCTACTGCATATGTTACTTTTATAGGCAGAACATATGTTTTGCCCATAGCATGCATTACTCTTACACTCTTACATTATTAACACCTTATAACGATGTCTTAGCATAACCTTGAATCATGTGCCTTACTATTTCTGGGATTTGGAAGAAAAATACTGAAGCTGTTACAATTCTGTTTATGTGCACTGGCATTCTTAACCAATATGCATTTTGGGTACATTTTCAGTGGACTGATATGCTCCATTCACTAAGAAATTTTGCTGATCTAATAAAGAGATCTTTATTAAGGTCTACTTATTATTATTTTTATTCTAATAAGGAGCACCCTTTGAAGTCAGTGATCTATGACAACTGTACAAGTTTTGAAGTATCAGTGAGATGACAATATACTGAGCCAACCCTCCTATTGGACAAGTCGTAAAAAACAGCACACGCATAGACACACAGCTTGTCTGATCATTACAGCTTTGTTATTCTGTATTTCATAGATTTGAATATATTGTGCCAATTCAAAGAACGTCTATGAAACTGGAAAAGGAATGTGGACTACTTTGCTGGGGCACGTCCTCCGGTACTACATGAGCCTGCATAAAAGAGGCATGTGGCTTTCACTCTGCACAGGAACACTTCCTCCACTGGTTCAGAACTATGCTTAATTTATGCTACCCCAGTATCTGTGTCAGAAACGAGTTTTATCTCCAATGAAGTTGTCTTCCTGGGACAAATAAGAATTCCTTTAATCAGCAGAGTGACTTGGAATTCTGCTAAAAAGAAATAAAGTGAAACCTTTAGGATTTGCCTGCAATATTACACAAAGACCTCCAAATAAATGAGTTTGGTGTTCTTCAGGCAAACATCTCCTGCCCCAATAGTAGTGTGTTGATGGAATTGATTGAAATTTTATTACATAGGTACATTGTAAATAAAAGACAAACTAGAGACAACGTGGGCCCCTTCTGGAAGCTATCAGGAGAAATGGCTACCTTGGATTTGGAGAAGGCTGAGGTTCTTAATGACTTCTTTGCCTCAGCCTTCCAGATGCTCTGACCACATCACCCAAGTCTTGGAAGGCAGACACAGGGACTCTGAGAATGAAGACCTTGGGCCCACTGTAGGAGAGGATCTGGTTTGAGACCATCTTAAGAACCTGAATGTATACAAGTCCATGGGACCTGATGAAA
>JAOEHX010052714.1:8860-52671 GCA_025448015.1 Bolborhynchus lineola
CAAGAGCAACAACTTCGAGAGCCAATAAATCAGCATTGTGACGAGTGGCTATTAATCCTGTCGTTATCTCAACCTTTCATGCCCCACGTTGGGCGCCCCATACTCCCTGCCACTCAGGGGAATGGTCTGATCTGTTTATACCTAGCTGTGCTGGTACAGTGTGTCAAAAGGTGATGCAGTCAGATAGTTCCTGATCTCCCTGTTCTTTTTCTCTGAGTGGGATTATATAGCTCACAAACAACTGTTCTTTAGCTTTTCTCATGTTAAATGGTGTGTGACAAGGGTGAATCATGTCGTATAAATCTGGTGCAGCAGATTAACAACTATTTAATCAGCTGTGTTCGAGGGAGTAGGATGTGGCAAATACATTTGCACTGTGTTGCAAAATGATACTCATCTATGGTGAAACCAAGATACTTGGTCTTTATTGAAAAAAATATTTTGAAAACAAGCCTCCCATTTCCTATCTTTACATCTCACTGTGTGCTAATGCCAAAACCAGATACTCTTGAGCATCCTCAAGGTGCTTGATAAGGTCATGTTGTCAGGATTCTTTTAGAGGTTTCCAGGCATGTGAAATTGTCACACAGAGGAGAGCTGAGTGTAATTTGGAGAGAATGAAGAAAACGGAGAATGAAAGGTGCTTTCAGCTGCTGAGAAAGTTGTATATTATATCTGAAGCAGCTGTGACTATGACTACTTTTCTCACCATTTCAGAAGTTACCTCTATCCATGAGATTGTGGCTGTTTGCATTATGCATTCCCCATTCTTCATTTCACAAAAACACCAGGAATCAGAGGGAATGGCTTCAGCAGCAGTTAGTCCAGAGATAAATTTTGGTCTAGTTATTATTTGCTCAGAGCAATAGAGTTCGTTATCATCTTTGGGTTAAAGAGATCATTATCAGTCTCTTTCCAAAGCCGTAGCTGTTACAAGTTGTGTGGTCAGATACTAGAGAGCTTCTAAGGCTTACTGATACAGGACCATGGAGTACTGCAGCTGACAGAAGCAATGGGGCCCTGTGGAGCATGAACTGGGTCTGAGCAAATCTGTGCAGCAGTTGCAGTTATTACTGTGCCCTCACCTGTGATAGGTGAACCCTGCCATTTGTTTTCCTTCTGCCAGTATGAATGTGCACAGAGCTCGCCCCTAGAGCCACTGTCTGAGAGTGGCTGGGACAAGCCCGTGGACCCTTGTGTCTGTGTGGTAAGCGGCTGGTTTTCTACCACTTGGAGGCCAGCAGCATCTTTTCAAAGCTTATGGGAATAATAATAAGACCCCAATTCTCCTTTCCAGAGTATGGGCTACTAGTTTTTCCTTTGTTATTACAAGCTGAAATATGTATTTGAATTTTGCTGTGCATTTTCCAGAAGGCACTTTCACTGTGATAGGTTGTGGGAATGTAGCTGGTGGCTTTCAGCCACCCTTTAAGCCTAGGTGCAGCTCCCAGGTGCTAATGAGGTGTGAAACTTGGAGATTGCTGAAATAACACTGGCAATCAGAACCCAAACTGCAGACCTGCATGTGCATACACCATGCCAGGAGGATTTCAGCTGAAAAGTTACCTTAGCCAAGGGGGGAGGCCAGTCCAGAGAGGATTACATTGCAAAGAGCGGGTGTGAAAGATGCTTCAAAGGCATCTTCCCATGGAACACAAGTGCTCTCTCAAGTTGAAGTAAATATTGATACTTGAGTACAGGCAGCAATGTGCTTGTCATAATACAGCAAACCCGTACAGCTTCTTCATGTTCTTCTGTAATTAGGGGGTACCCTTCCTGCAGCATGGTGGCTGCGTGCCTCTTACCCATGTCAGTCTCTTGTCTCTGAGAGCAGCTCAGATGCTGTTTGCTCCCAGACAAAATTTGTATTCTAACAGTAGTACCTTTAAAGAGACCAGGGGAGAAGACTGCTTGTTATTGTCCTCTCTACCAATTAATTTCTTTTAAGAGGTAGCTCTTTTGAGAACGAAAATGTCCTACCCTGGAGAGCATTGTTTAAGAAACAAAAATTGTCGTATTAAAAGGTATTTATTATCCTGTAATTCCTTTCTCTGAAATGGATTTCTGGCTTAATTCAAGAAAAGGCTCAGAACTGAGGGTCATGGTGTGCCATTCTTTTGCGAGTGTTGCACTTCACGATTAAGTGGCCACTTTGAACAGCAAAAACATACTTTTTGTGCATTTCTTCCAAAGGCCTGGCAAGATGCCTTTGTCACAGGTACAAGTCAAGTAACTTCATTGCCTGCAGACTCTCCAAGTAATTGTGTGCTCAGTTGTTTGACATTTAGTTACTTCTTCTGTTCAACCCAGAAATATAAAACCATAAGCCTCAGCTGTGATGCCAAGAGAGACTCAGGTGTGTGATCTGCCCTTGAAGCCTTCAGGGAGGAGAGGCTGTCTGGAGGCATACTGCTGCTGGAAAGCTCATGCACTTTTTTACCTGGTTCTTGCCTGGGAACCATCCCTGCTTGGATCTAGAGCACAAGTATGGCAGCAGCAACAAGACAGGTTGCCTAATTATGCATCTGAAAAAGGAGATGATTGCCTTTGCAGATAAGTGTTTTGCCCTTTGTGCATGGGCTTGATCAGCATCTGCTTCACTGGGTGCTGCACAGCCTGATTTCACCTGCATGCCATGTAGTCAGCATCTCTCAGTAAGGGTAGGTAAGAACTGAAAACTTAAAGATACTATATCCACTGCTAAAACCAAGAACAGGAACACTCCCTGCATTATTTGTTAGAGTATCGTGTGGAACAGAATCATTAATAATTGGGAACATTTTTGAAAAGAATATGACTAAAAAATAATACTCTGAATCTTTCGTGTCTCTGATTTGGGGTGTGTTTGGGATTAGTTTCTGAGTCTTGGTACAGGTTAGGAATTTGGGGATTTTTCCAATTTTAGTTAATATTCATGAAAAAAAAAAAAAAAAAACATAAAGTCAGGTATCTTGGAGCCTGCAGAAAAAAGTGTCTTGCAAGTTTTGAGAGATGGTTATGATTGGTAACACCATAAACATGGAATCTTTCATAAAATCATGCTGTGAAGATGAAGTCAAGTTCCAGGGTACTTGCTTTTCAAAATGCAGAAAATGTTGTTTTCTTCCAGCTCATTAGTTTGTGGGCTAAGGAGGGGGCATGCCATTTCATAAGGTGCTGAAGTGAGGCAATTGCTGAAATGCCTATGAGATATATGGCCACTGGGGAAAATGCCACAATTTCTTGTGATGACTCTGCTCACTTTGACAGCAGAATGCAAAATCCTCAATTAAAGTGAAAAGGAAACTGTGTTTTGAACTTGAAAGTAGAAGTAGAATTCATGGGCTTACCTCTGAAATGCAGTCCTCATAGTAACATCCAATGCAATTAAATTGCTGAGCTGCTATTGTCTAATAATTAGAAACACTGATTTGGGGCAAAGATAAACCCAGAAACACAGGGGCTGGAATTGTCTCCATTGTTAAATTCCACAAGAGAGAGAATGTAGGTCTTTTTTAGGAGAACCCATCTTTCAAATGGTTTGGCTGAGTACACCTACTCTCTTGGGGGCCCTATGCTCCCCAGCTAAGATTTTAAGAAGATAGGAGGATTGTGATACTTCCCAGCAGGAGCTGATTTGCCAGTGTCCTTTTAATTTGCACAGCATTCAAAATGCTTACCAGCAATAGCTAATCTTTTGTGAAGTGTTTAGCCTCTGATGGAAAGAGAACTGTAAAATTTAGTTCTGTGCTTGCCGGTTTTTACTGGCAAATTGGTAGAAGGGAAGATACATAAATTATGTTAATTGTAATCAATTGCCATCAGAACCAAATGGTTCATTATGACCCTGTCCTGCTGTACAGTAAAGCCATTTTATGCTCTCATGCTCTCTACTTCCAAGAACATCACAGAACAGGGAAATTCTTGATTATTGCAGAATAATGGTAACTGGACCAAAGGATAAAAATATTAGTACTTGATAGCATGAAGTCCGGCTGATTCCTTAAATAGAGCTCTATTGCAGAACTGTTCTGATAGCAAATAGTGAATTGTTCCAACAAGCAGAAATATTCTTCAGACTAATGGAATCTCTGTGTATCTGTTGCTATTCTTTAAGTGAAATACATCTAGGAGTTGTTCCAATAAATGTATCTAGAAATAAAGAAGTACTTCACATCTCACAGTCTGCAAATACAATATATATTTGTGGCAGTTGCAATACTGCAGTGAGGGGCTGCTAAGAGTTTTATAGCTGTTTCCTTCCTCCCCTCCATCTCTTGCTGTTGGAATAGCAAGATAGGAATTCACGTATCATTTTCTAGTCAAATGTTAGGTAGCTCCCCATTCAATACCTCCTAGGCCAACATTTGGGAGCATGTTTAAATTACAAGCACTCACTTACTTGCAGCTGATGTCAGGGAGACTTCTCCTTGAAGTCTCACTGTGTATCACACGTTTATTTCTTACCTATAACCAAATTTCCTTTCCAGTAGTTTAAAATATGTTTATCTCTGGAGCCCTTTTACATACAGCGGAGTGCCACATCTGGTGAGTAATTCACTGTGTCTGCCCTGACTGAGGTGGAGCAGTGGTGGTTTATCCTGGCTGAGGAGGTAACTTTTATTAATGTGAGCAGTGAGTTAAAATGCAGGCTCGATTGCCAGCGTGATGGGTGCATGGTTGTGGAAGGTTGTTCAGCAGATAGAGCACAAAGCTATGGGCAGGTGACCAGTGTCTGGTGATACCCCTTGTGTGGCATTTTCTATGCAGCATTTCTTGGGTCACAGCTGGGGTGCATTCTGCTTTGGGATTGGTTTGAAATTATACTGAAATGTTTGGTCTGTTTCTGTTTTATTTCATTTTCTGTAGCAGGTAAATGCAACTGAAAAGGCTAAGGGTTTTGTAGTGCTGCTTTGTTGCTTTTTTCCCCACCCCCCTGTAGTTTTCAGTTCCTCTGGTTACGCTGGGATTAGACCTCAATGGCATAAATAGCTTTTATGTAGCAAAGTGCTTCAAAGTGATAATAATTCCATTTTTTAAGCAGTGAAGCGTAGCACAGAAAATAAAAATACACAAATAATTGCTTAAAAACAGACAATAATTGGATAAATGTAGACATACATAGCTGTATTTTGTGTAGAGCATTTTCCAAATCTACTTACAATAATTCTGTAGCCAGGGCAACTTCAAAGTAGCTACATTCAGTTTCATTTAACACACTGAGCTTTTCTAGGTTTGTAATTAGCCAGTCCTTCAAGTGCAGGAGAGCACAGCGCAGGAGAACCTACTTCTAAAACTGTTGTTCTCGATTTACAGAAGTAGGATGAATTCTGCGGAAGGTTCTTTTGCTGCTGCACAGATCACGTGCTCTTTTGCACATGAATCCTCCTCCTCTGACTGCCTTGTTTTACAGTCTTGTTGGCATAGCCTCGCAGTCCTTGTAGGTTTACAGAGGTCCTCGTTGTCAGAGTTTACAGGTGTTGCTACAAGAGGAATTAACTGGGCTGTAGATTGGCAATAAAAGCGTATTAGTAGCTGGTAAATCTAATGGAGGTAACATCTGTATTTTATGCTCCTGGGTCTTGTTCCCAGATAGGGAAAATGACTGCAACTGGATAGGTTGCGATGCTGAAGCCAAAGCGAGAATTAGAAGACACAAATGTTTCATTGTCCTGACCTAAACAGTGTTCAGTGCTGCAGTTGGTGAGGATGCTGAGGTAGTGGGCCAGTGAGTGAGAGTCAATTGGTTGTTGCTCCAGAGCTGGACGTCTGTGAAGTGATGGAATTTGTCTGAAAACACTTTTCCATGGGCGATGAGGAAGTAAGCTAATTGTCGTCAATTATTTGAAGTATTCCCTATATTCGCTGTTTAGGAAAAAGAAACCAAAATTGTGACTTGCTGGTCTGAACCCTTTATTAATACTGGTGGGAACTTTGTGTGCAATGTAATTTGCATGACTGAAAATCTTGTGCTGACCCAGGCCTAACAGGGTGTTTTGGCTGTGGAAACAGCATGACCTGTGCACACGAGCTGCTTTCCCTCCACATCAGCACTTTTTTGTGGCATCCCAGTCCTGGTGGCAGGGGTGGCCCTGGCCATGAACCATTATGTCCAGTCACACAGACAGCCCAGCGCTCCTTTATCTGTTCTGTTTCGACTGCATCCAGCCATGGCAAGCTATGCATTCGATAAGATTGCATGAAGATTCTGAGCATTTGCAGCTGCATCCAGTATTGGGCAGAGCATCTGAATTTGAGGCTTGCCTGTCAAGGCTAAAGCCAGACAATGTATTATTGCCTAAGCTCTGTGTATTGTGTGCATGTGGATAGCTGACAGCCTCAGAACAGGATTAGCATGACCTGTCATGCAGTGAAAATCCCAAGGATGTGATTTCTGAAGCTCGCACCACCACAGCCCTCAGGCAGAGCTGTGATGTGCCCTCTCTGGCTGTTTGGCATTCGCAGCCTGTCACCCTGAAGCATTGCTCATGTCCATCCTCAGAGCAAAACAAACCCAAAGACAACCTCATGCTATGGATTGCTCCTTTCTGTGAAAGGTGTGGGATTTCCCCCCATGGGGAGCAGTTGCCCAGAGGTGGGAGCCCCAGAGGGGACCCTCTCCTGAGGCAATATGTCCCAGTCATGATACCCGGCACTGCCCAAGCGAGGTGGTGGGACTTTGCAGAGTACAGATTGTGCTGTCCATCACGGGAAGGGTCAGTTCCCTACTGCCTGTTGCAGAACTGTTTCTCTATTTTCATAGACTCATACAATCAACTAGGTTGGAAAAGACCTGTAAGATCATCAGGTCCAAATGCTACCCCAGGGCTGCAAGTCACATTTTATACCTGCTGCTTAACTGGAGAAAAAAATCTGCAGTTTCCAGATTCAAATCAAGATGAAAGTGGTGGCTGGGGACCCCATGGTGCTGGCTTCTGTTGGGTAGGAAGTGCCAGGTGCTGACATTCGTAATGGGTTAATAATTTGTATGCATTACAGCAAAGCCAAAGTTGAAAAGGAACTTCCAAGAAGGGCTGTGCTACAGCAGGTTTGATAAGTTCCTGGCTCTTGAAAAGTCAGCTTTAAAACAATTATAGCCCTAAATATATTTTTTTATTGCTGTTTATGTGTAATACAATTTATTATACATATCATTCCATGGCTTCATGGGAACCAGAAAGAATTTTTAAGATTATGCCTTTGTTCCTGTGTCTTTTGGCATTTAATTGAACTTTTTCCTATGTTCTAAATGTTACCTAATGTTTGTAATTGCTTGTAATATGTTTTCTAATGTTTGAGTTTCAATACAGCAAATAAAACGTTTTAAATAAATGCTGAAAATAAAATCATGATATTAGAAAAGTAGTGCTATAATCTATATATAGTGCCTATAAAATGACAATTCATTATTTGCAAATTACCCAGAGGCTAATTTGGTTGTGGCCTTCAACAGTGTCTGGTCTCTGAGTTGGCAGGAAACATGCATGTTTGATTGCTGCTTCTGTCAGCTCAGCTTTGAACTTTTTTGAACTGTCAAAGTGCGTTACAAAGGTCAAAAAGTCAGTCTTTATAATAGTTAAAGAAAGAAAAAGGGCAAAAAAAAGCGGAAGACAATTTAAATAACAAATCAATGAAGCTTTATCAGTAAGTGCCAGATCAGGCTCATAAGGCCTGCTGCCTTTTCCTGTGAAAGCACAGAAATGTGGCATAAATGGAGGTTGTTGCCTTTTTTTTTTAGGCATCCAGCTGATGGCTGACATACTTCTCTTGTTCATTGTTTGAATAGCTTTTTAACCCAGCCTTTCAAAACTAACACATAAAGCTGTTGATGTCTTTTATCTTTAAGTTCTGATGTGTAGCCTAAATGAAAGCAAACCCAGGACTGCTCCAGTGATCTCGTATCACCTCGTGCAGGAACCTGAGCCGAGAGGTGTTGGTGATGTGCAAGTGCTGTTACTATCAGGGGTTTGGGCATTTGTGTGGAAGATTAAGCATCATATAACTTAGCCATTCATAAGGGGATGATTTAGTTCAGCTTGGTGGGGTGTGTTTAAAAAGGTACCTTGCAGGTTGTACTGCACAGGAGGAGCTGCACTGGCCGGGCAGATCTGCAGGTTTCGGTGAGTGGGTGTTTGCTGGTCCCAGCTCTTCCAGGTTTACTTGCTAGAGGCTGTGTATCCTGGCACAGCCTGATTTCACCTGAGCCTCTTTTCACCTGAGGCAAACTGCTGGGCTTGGAAAGTCCAAAAGCTTTGAAGAAACTGAAACTTAAGTGAAACTCTTGTTCAGGATCATACTCCTCAGTAGTGACCATGAGGAGCTCTCGTATGTGTTTGAGCCACCTATGTATTTAACTAAGCAGCTGGCCCTGTCTCCATGGGAAGCAGAGGTTTCTGGTGTGTCGCTGTTTCTTGTGATACCAGAAGGTGGAGGTCCAGGTCAAGTCCGTTACCTGTAGATTGCATCAAGTGACAACAAAATGTGGAGTAACTTCTGTGGGTTAGCCTGTGCGGTGCCTGTGGATCTGGGGGAGTGCAGGCCTCATTCATGTTAAAGACATTTATACATTTTTGTCTGGATATGTACTATATGTAAAAAATCTTTAACTATAAATTTCCTACTCTTTTGTACTAACACTGCTATTTTTGGTAAATTCTGGTTCCAGCTTAGAAGCAACATTTTTTCATTGTATATCAAACACCATGGTGCACACACTGGTTTGGAAGCTGCTCCTTCTACTGTGCAGTGAAAGAAGTTAGTAAAGATCTGTTTTATTTTACTCTACCATGGAGCGTTAAAGTGTGGATCGTGGTGGATCCACAGGTCTGTGCCACTTTGGACCATTACCTGAAAAGTGACTCTGAGGGCCATGCCATTAAAATGTGAGAGCGTTATTTCAAATTACATTTACTCCAGAGTGAATTGGGAGGCTTTGGCATAGTGCCTAGTGTACACTAAGCTTGCCAGCAGAGGAAGTTAATCAGGAACTGTTAGTTCAAGGTGAATTCTTGCCCTGTTTTAGTTTGAATGACCTTCCATGGTAGACAGTCCTACATCTTGGGTTCATCTGCTCAACGCCGGGATTAGGTTGTATATTCAAAAGCATGATTTTCTTGAAGACAGTCCTGAAACAGTCACTGAGCCTGTTTGCTCCCTCATTCCCAGCTGTGTTGCCGGGTGCAATCAGAAACTCCAACATAAAATATTGGTGTCATCTGGGAGATGTCCTCCGTTGGCTGAGTGTCCTGGCTGGCAATTTTTATATTGTGTTGGGATCATTAACATCCTCCCCCACCAAGATTTTAGCGGATCATGAAAATACAGTGTTAGCGAGCTGTGGAATGTCATCCTGAGAAATTCAAGCTGTACAGGGTCAACAGAGATTGCCATTTGGCCGAGAGGGAGGTTTGCTGTCTGGCAGAGATACGCTTTTCCTAAAAGAATGTTTATTGTTTCTTCAAGCATCCATGTCCCTCTTCAGGCCTAACTGCTCTCCCTTGTCGCCTTCTGACATAACTGTTGTGGTTCTGACAACATACGCTTCTTCTCATAGGTTTCATGTTCTTAATTAGGTTTAAGCTTTGATGTTTTCCATTATCTCAATGTTTTTCAGACTGAGATTTTTTTTGCATAATGCCTGTCTTCCCTCTGTGGCAGTTATTTTGGTTTTCACAGGTAAGCGTGCTGGCTGGAATAGAATGCTTTCCTGATGTCCGTACTTCTGTTATTTCCATTATTGTCTTGCTTTGTGATATTGTATGTATCTGAAAAACTAAGTATTTTGACATCTGATACAATTGTGGGCACTAAATTCTGTCAGTGCTGTTTGCTTGAAAAATGTGGTATTTTTCTGATTCAAAATTATAGGATTTACACTGAAACGAGACCTGTAGCGTGTCTTTCTAGTTATGAAACTGTTGGTTTCACTAGGTATTTTGAAACCGTGAATAACTGTATGTTTCCGCAGGGGAAAATAATTTACAGTGCTCAGTAATAGCCCTTACTCAGTAAAACACACGAAGGGTTGCAAGTTAGGCAGTTGCATCAGTGTGAACACTCATATGCTTTGAATTGAAGATGTTTGTTTCCTTGAATCTGTCCCTTAATGCCAAAACATTTGCTTATAATTTCAGTGAATTGGCTTTTGATGTCCTAATAAACTTTTTAGTTATTTATTGGCAGCAGTGCTAAAAAGGAGTGAGTTTCGAAGATGTGTGCCCTTTAAGTTGACACATGAACAAGAGCATTTAAAATGCCTGCTTCAACATTAAGTAGGGAAGATGGATCCATAAGGCTGGTCACAATCATAGGAGTGTAAATGCTGTGCAGAGATGTACAGTGAAATGCCTTAAAGTGCTGAAGAATGTTTGCCAAGGTGCTTAAAGGCATCCAGCTCTCATTGGTTTTGAATGAGAGACCCATAGAGCTGAGTAGGAAAAACTTCTGTTGCAGTTACAAGTTTTAGAGATTTGAAGTGGTTTTTTACTTCACTTCAAAACAAACCAGATCTTTTGATATTCTCATAAAAGGTGAGCAAGAGATACTCTTTGAACACAGTGCTGTGTTATGCACACACATACCAGAGAAGACCTGGAGGTTCAGGCATTCTCCTCACTGACCTGCTGTGCAGCAGGAGGCTGTGTGAATAATGGCAGTCACGTGTAGCATTTCAGAGAGGTCTTTTCCCTACCAGCCTCCAGAGCGTAATGGAAATGCATCCTGTTGACAGAGAGAATTATCATGTGTGGTGCAAGCTGCTGGTCTTAAGCATCTCTATACCCCCTCAAATTATTTGGGAAAAAAAAAAAAATTAGAGCAGGAATCTTCCGTCTCCTAGTTGTCATGTTTTTGCCATAAACCTCAACAACAGATTGAATGTCTGCCTGAAGGACCTGTGTGCCTAAAGAGCCAGTCCGCCTTAGCCTGTGAAATGTCCCAAGCGCCAGTTGCACTGCAGGGCAGAGCTCTGGCTCAGAGGCTGGGCGCTAGAACAGAAGTGGTAGGTGGTATCTCTGTAAATGCTTGTGTCAGGTAGTGTGACCAATAGCCAGCAGCGAAGTCTTACATTACAGGTTTAATTAAAGAGTCACAGGGAATATGCATCATATGAACATTATAACGCTCAGCGGGAACTTTAAGTCAAAGCCAAAGGATAATAAGAATTAAACCACATTTTAACCATGTACATTACAAGGATTTATATTCTTTGCTGGAGCTGAATAATGCATTAGTGTAGTGCCCTAACTGGTGTTACATATGACCTTATAAAATGTTGTGATCCTTTCAAGCATTTATTATTAAGTGAAAACCCAAGTTTTTTTTCTAGCTATCCTGCTTTCATAGCTTTTCCAAGTTTAAAATTGATTTTGGAACATAGCCTGGAAAGAACAATTATACTAGCCTCGTTATTTTTAGGGAAATTTGCATAGTGTACATCTACACAGGTATATGAAGACATAATGGTACAAGATGTAGAAGGATTGCTGTGAAATGCTTTGCTTTTCTTTGCCAGAATTTCATTTAAGCATGAGATACCATCTCGGGGATTGAGAACAAATCTGTAATTTCAGAGAAAAATATGAAAGTTACTTCTTTAGTTTAAACTTCTTTATGTGTTACCAGAGACTAACAAAACGTAGGAAAAAACAAATAGCTTAAAATAAAGAATATCTGGTGTCTGTGTAATAAACCAAGAAAGTGGACAGAAAGGCATCATCACTGTCATTATCAATCACCATCTGATCAGGCAGAGCAGAGATGCAGTCACAAAGCTCTTGCAATATCTTCTTCACAATCACACTGTGAGTCACTAGTGAGGTCACTAAGTTGGTGTATCAGGCTTTTTGGTTCTGTTCTCTTGCTGTTATTTGACAGCCCCTTCTCCTTGCAGCCCTTTGTGAGGGTGATGTCTGCTGCTGTTACTGATTGCTGCTGTTGATTTTGAGGCAGTGCAGGTTGCTAAAATAGCTTTTGACTTTTATCTTAGGTAAATGAGTTTAAAGAAATGTAGCTAAATGCAAAGAATGATTCTGTCTCTGTCAATGAAGAGAATAAGAGGTGACAGTTCAGGATGACTCTAGTGGTGAACTCTCAGTCAAGTCTCTCAGGTCTCTACAATTCAGGGTCTGAAAATCCTGTGTGAGCTTTGAAAATGTCACCACATTCATACACTAAGATGAGGCAGGGCTGTGATTGTTCAGGTGTGTACCTGCCTACCTCTGCAAAAGGAATTGACACCTGGATGAAAGATTACTGTGCTGGCAGATAGTAGCACTGCACGGTCCTGAGCTTGTTTACTGGTGGCAAAAGGTAAAGAAGGGTTCTCAGGAGATGCTCCCACCTCTCACTGTGATGATGTTTTCGTTACAAAAGCCAACCCAATGTTAGTAACACTTGTGTGCCCAGGCCCTTTGTTTCTTGAGCACTTAAGTGTTTCCTGCCAGAGAGGACTGTGCTAGCTGGCCTTTTTCCATGGGACCTTTATTATAATTGAAGCAGGACTGCTGTGTAATCTGAAAGACCATGTATAGGTAGAAGGCAAGTGTATTTCTCCTTTCTTTGGTCTCTAATGATATTTTCCTAGCAGATTTTCTGCCCTGTAGCCCAAAGTTTTGAATGTTTACCCAAAACCCTGTAAAAGCCTCCCTTATCTTCGAAAACTTTCCCTTAATTTTATGCCTTCCTCTGGATCATTGACAACAGCACCCTGCTCCTTAAGCACCTTTCTTTAATGTAGATATTGCTGGTGCTAGGTGCTGTCTCCCTGCTTTTTAGCATTGTTTTTTGTTGTTTAGTAAGTATATTTATGTAATATATAATGCTAAAAATAGTTCTAAAGGAATGTGGTACTCTTTCTGGTTTACAGTCTTGGTGTGGCTGTGTTACAGCAATATCGGCTTCATATGAGGTGTGTTCAGGTAGTGGAATGAGTGAAAAGGAGTTAATGCTGATGTTTCTCCACAAAGCCACAGGATACAAAACTCCTTGGCGTTAGTTTCAAAATCTTAGCAGGATCTCCTTGTTATTTAACAAAATATAAAGTACTTTGTCCAGAGAGCGCAGACCTTCAGGCAAATTTCTAAACACTGGAACAAGCTTAAGACTTGGTATTTCTGCATCACCCTTCATGTCTTATTATTTGAGTTTGTTTGTTTTCACTGTTCTTGTGTGACTTGGAAGTATATAGACAAGTGCTAGGCAAGATTAAGCATTTTTTTATTATCTTATTAGAAAGTAAAGCTGTGTAAGTCTGTGTGGGTCACTGCGCTTTTGTGTAGGCGATGCTGTGGTCTGAGCAGGAGAAAGGGATATGCTGATTGCTCTGTTGTAACTGGTATCTTACAGCAGGCAGAGTACCAGATAATCTTGGACAAGGCAAGATGCTACTTACATGTTTGCCCTAACTGGATAGCTGGAAATCTATTGTGAACTTCTAGCTGTCATAAAAGAGCCATCTTGTCAGCCCTCCACAGTCTTACTGGCAGGGGCTTGAGCCCTGTCTTACTCTTTAGTAATGAGTTGAGGTGTCATTGGGTGCATTTCCACAAGGGACTTCCAAATTTTTATGCTGGTGTTTAAATCTGAGCTCAGCTGCTTCTAATGTTTACATGGTGTCTTGAACGATGTCTTTGGAAGGGGTGGTAGTGATTTGTGTGGCTCCTCAGGCCCTCCAGGAACTAGTGTCCCACGCTCTATGCAATAGATAGTAAACTGTGAAGCAACTGCAGTGAAGACTGTATTCCCAGCTTCAGCTAAAGAATTTGCTGTGTGCTGTTTCTCTGCTCATGATTCAGTTTTAAAGGCCCATTTAAGTGAAATTGGATACACTACAAAGTGTTGGTTTCATGTGTTTTATTTGCAGTTTAATCAGCGTGATCCAGCTGCCACTGCAGGGGAAACCAGAGCTCGATTTTTAATTATCCCTGCTTTGCCTGAGTTAGGAATTCCCAATAGTGCTGTCTGAGGAAAGATGCCAAAACCCGCATTGTTCTTTAATTAGCTGTTGTAATTGTTTCAGTCTAATCTCCATGATTAGCAGCAGCATTAAATACAGCAGTACGAATAGGCCTGCCCTCTTTGTGCTGCCCTAGTAAACACAATATTCTTACTTCTGGTAAGGGACATAATATAAAATCAATTAAAGCCAACTACTGTTGATTGGAAAATGATAAAGAACAGATACCATGAAGTGCAGATTGCTTTGTAAAGTTGGTCTATAACCATACTTCTGGGATGGCTTTATTGCCTGGTTTTGGAGAAAACAAAACCAGAATAACAACCTCTGTTGCAGAGAAACCTTTGGAGGTCTTGCAGAGACTCCATCCTGAGCCCTTGTACGAGCTTCAAAATAATCTTTGCTGTCACTAAGGTTAGTGCCAGTCCAGTTTTCAGGAAAAGCTCATTCTTGCTACCATGCAAAGCAGATGCTTGTCATTCTGTCAAACATGAGTAATTGTAGAATATCCTACTGAGAGGCCAGTTGTTATTGTAAATTTATACTAGTTTTATTCTGATGCTCAAAGATGCTCTGCAGTGGTACATTTGTAGTGGGGAATTCTGCTTTGCAAGGAGCGTGTCTGCACAAGCATATGTGTTTGATCTGTTTCAGAACAGATTATGATATTTACACACATAAAGATACAAGAAAGCTGCTCCATGAGATATAAGTACAAGTCCCATGCCTGCTTTGATGGTGTTGAGGTACTTGCTAAGGTACCAGTTGCTACCTTTAAGTCCCTAAATACCTTTGTAAATTGGCTTTAAGTATCATTGCATGTGGGAGAAGTAGGAATAATACTCTTGGAAAATGCAGACTTAAGGTAGGTCATGCAGTTTAAAGTGAGTGTAAAATGAGCACTTCTAGAGAAATGTAATTGCTGTAGTAGTGGTTGTAGTCACAGACTGTGGAAATGGGAATGTTAAGGCTGGTGCTATGTTTTTGTGAAGTAGTTGACAGAACTTCTTGCATCTTTTGATGACATCTGTAGAGCTGCCATGCTCAAAGTGTCACGAGCAGGATTGGCAGCATAAGTTGAGGTTTTGGATGTCAGAGTGTAGGTGTGCATGGACCTGGGAAAGACTTCCTCTGGGCATACGCACAGGAAAGCTCAGGGTCTGCAAGAATTTTCTTCTTGTGGAAGCCATGTGAAAAAAGGAGATGTTACCCTCAGCAGGAGATTGGGGAAATTGGGTTCTGTTGCACCTAAACCCAGATTTTCTGAGTCTAATCCAATTCAGTTTAACCACTAAAGAACATTTTGTACTTGTCCAGTGAGAAATAAACTCAACTAAAATCTGAATGTATATGTTGGATTATTTCATTGGGGGACACATTGCTTGAAGACAAAAGCTACCTATGTGCTAGAACAAATGTTGAGTGATTGTGGAAGTCACTGTGCACGTGCTAAATGTTGCGAAGCTGGATGTTGTCAAAATCTGGAACTGCCCATACCAAAACACGAATTAAATAGGCTTGGCTTTATACTACTCTCTTACTCTTTCTGCCTGTAATACACATATGGAAGGAGAGAAAAAAAAGTGCCTTTTTTTTGTCTCATTGGTTTATCTGTAATTTTCCAGTTTATAGACCTGATTAAAAATAGAAGGAGGAAATAACTGTATGTAGTTCCAGTGACCTTAAAAACACATTTGCTCTGTCAGAAGCAGCACTTGATAGATCCTGTTTACTGCCAATTTCACTACTTGCTTTGCAGTAACAATATTAAGATTGATCAGTTGAAGTAGGTCTGTACCTGGAAAGGAGTAAGAGTTAAATATTGCAGGGTGGTGGCACGATCTCACTTTACCATTTTATCTTCTAGGGTTTCTTGTATTTTCATTGTGGTGCAAAACCTCAGCCCGTTTAGGGAAAACCCGTGCTTGACTTTTACAGTACTGGCTGGTTTCCAGTCTGAAGATGATAAGCTCCAACATGTGCAACCCTTGCTGTTGTACAGACGATTGTTTCTCCACCAAGCAGGTCACCTATCCTGTTGAACTTAACTGCTAACACAATCCAGCTAACAACAGGCTTCTACTGCTGTTGTGTTTTATGTAGAGTTTAAGAAACCTGTTAATGAGCCAGAACACTGCTAGCTCTTGTACAGTGCAGGCAGTGAAGGGACACAGACTTGCGCTGTAAGAAGATACTGAACAGTATAGGCTGCTTAAAGTATTGAAATGAAAGAGTTGAAGCAATATAAGATGGAAAAGGTTGGAGAGTTAAGTCTGGTTTCTCTGCATGAAGCAGTTTTTGCTTCCATCTGTTCAGGAGGAGGCTGAACAAGGTATTAATTAGCTGACCATTTATGTTGGTGCTGAGGTGCAACCCCTTGAAGATTTCTTTAAACCTGTGTAAATAAGCTGGGCAACTTTTAGTGCTTCCATAGTTAAAACCAAGGGATTTTGGAATAGAGGAATTCTGAGATGGCAGCAAAAGTGTGACCTGCTGCAGTAGTGGGGTTTCCAGAAGTGATTTCTGCCAGTGTTTAGAAACCAGTGACTGACAGGCATTGTGGAGTCAGGATGTCTTCCTACCAGCTCTGCAATCACAGTAAACAGATAAAGCTCGTTTCATTTTCCTGCTTCTGTCCCATTTTGAATTCCTGTAAAAGAAAAGATTTAACAAATTACATGGTAAATACAAGAAGTATAATGCACAAAAGCTGAGGGGACCTGCGTTAATTATTGTATTACTTTTCTCTACTGCCAAAAATCACTGATTTTGCTGTAAGTTGAAATGGTTGCAGCATTTTCTTCATATTTCAAGAAATATCTTGAAAACAACAAAAAAGTTGGGCAGATAGTAAGCTCAGTACTACTCGCACCACTGGGATGAGTTGAAAATGGGCAGAGAATTTGAAGGTACAGAAGACGCAGTAGCAGCATTAGTCTTTTCACCTTAGAGATAAGCCAAAACACTCTTAATGGAATGTACTGTTACTCCTAAAGAGGAAATATTTTTAACTATCATGGTTTTCATTTTGGCACACTTAACAGAATTTCTTTCTTAAATAAATCTTTGAAATTTCTGATCAGAAGGAATAGAGAGCAGCAGAGTACTGTCATGCAATTAAGGGATCTTTGGCTTTTATAAATACTTAACCCCTCAGACACAGATACTTTATATGGTAAACATAAATGCTCTCATTGTTATAAATGTACATTGATTCTGTGCATTCATATTCTGCAGGGCACTGCTAGAAACTGAAGCCAAAGTTACCCAAAAGAAATGAAATGAAAAGGCAGGTTTGTTGCTGACAGGAATGGCCTGTGCACAAGTGGGTTCGAGGGATTTAGGGCAGTGGGAGGCAAGTGCTGCCACCAATCCCTTTTGCCAGTAAGTGTGTTGCAGCGTTTGATCCCTCCTTAAGAGACACCTTGGGAATACCGTGGAGGGATGGACTGATGCCACCTGTGGGTTTTCAATATGTGTATACGAAGTTATGCAATTCTAATGTCTCTCAGGCTCACCAGCAGTGCACCTAAACAGGATTGTTCAAACCTGCTCCATGTTTGGTGCAATATCACCTGCAAGGTTCTTGCACTTGCATAATCCTGTCTTGTGGCCGTTATTAAAAAAAAATGTGATTCTGAACATGAATTTAAATAATTAATTACCGCACAAGCACTGATGGCATAAGTGCTGCAGAGCTCCTCCTGCTGCTTTTCAGTAGTGGCCAGTCCTTTCTTGGGCTGAGGTGAGGAGGTACCATCCTTGCAGCAGCTCCCAGCAGCCTTGCCAGCCACATGAGGAGCTTCTCATTGCCTAGTTTTGCATCTAGAAACAAGAGATACTCAGTAATTGGCTGCCTAGACTTCTTGCAATTGTTATTTTAAGATTTTTAGCCAGCAACGAAGAATATGAAACTTTCTGTTCTTTGCTTTTTGTGTTGCAGTGCAATTATGCCACTGATGTGCTCATTATAATTTGCCTCCAGTAATCCTTAGGGACTCCAGAGAGCTGCTTCCATTAGACTATTAAGTTTGGGCCGTACCAACTGTATCAACCAGCAGAATTTCTCTTTAGAGATAAGAGTGCATTAGAATCAGAGTATATTCATTCTGAATCTCATGTCTGCACATCTTGCTGTGAGACTTTCTGTGGAGCTGGCTAAAAATGTAACATTCTGTTTTCTGTTTAAACGGGCATCACTTTGCTGCTTGTTTAGTTGTGGGCTGCCATGAGCTGAGGGTGTGGAAGAGATGATTTCATCAGCCCCAGAGCCAGGTCCTTTCCCAGCCAGGGCGCACCCCACCCCTTCCAGTACAGATAGCTCCTGCAGCTTTGAAATGCACAAGTCTTCCCAGTTTGGCCTTAAACTGTAGGAATGTCTGTGGGGTTCTTGCTGGCAATGTCCTCTACAGTGCTTTGTTTCATAAAGTACCTCAAAAATTTTGGTATATGATTGAGAAAAGCCACCGCCTTTGAAAGCAAGCATGTAAACTGAAGTGACCGAGGTCTCTGCAGCTCCCAGGCAGTGCTATTGCCACGTGAAGTAGTGGTGTGAGAGCCTATCAGGCCACTCAGCTGAACCAGGAAAATGTTGATTTTCTTCTCTGTCACCATGGCTGCCTGTAAAACAATTGACTGAAATAAACAGAAATCAATTGACTCCATCTGAGCATTTTTCTGGTTTAAACTCAATTCTTTATTGAGCAATAGAGCTCCTCTGGTTTACTAGCTGAAGATCTGATCTGCTTTAACAGGGTTCTTTGCTTCGGTTTTTTGCTTTGTTTTTTCTTTTCTGCACTTTTTACTATTTTTGAAATAATATTTTTAATATTTTTGAAATTTTTTGTGTGTGTGAATTTCTGAATTATTGCAGGAGCAATCAAGGGATGTTGAAGGCTTCTCTGGGAAGCAACGAACCAGCTTCTTTTGAGAGAATTACACTGAGAATTACCCTGGAAGGGTTCACAGCGAGATTATTTTCCGGCTGTTATAGGGGTCGGTAACAAAACCAGTGATTGAGACCCACACTGGCTCCTAGGAGCTGGCATTTTGATCTCCTTCTCCTCTCAACAAGGTGCCATCTGTGCAGAGGTGCTGAGACAGGCTCAGAGCTGGGCACCTCCTGTGGCCGCAGCCAGGCTCTACCCTCTCTGCCCTGGGGCTGGGCACTGAAAGCACCTTTGTGTTCTTGCACAGGCTGTTTTTGTCTAGAGTCTGTCCTGAGACATCCAGGGTTTGCTCAGGTCCTGCTTTGCAAGGCTGCACAGGGAGGATAACGATTGCACCACGCAGCTACCTCCACTGGGCTGCAGCTGCAGACAGGGAGCTCTTTCAGCAGCTGTGTGACAGTCATGTTATTCTTACAGAGGAAACGCAACTGAAAAAGATCTACAAGGTACATCTGTGTAAGAATTCCCTTTCTATAGTAAAAATATATAAATAAATAAAAATAGCAGTGAACCTCATTTTTTAATTGAGTCAAAAAGTGACTGTATCGAAGGACGCCTTTTTGATGCCTGTGTTGCCGGTAGGACTAAGGGATATTTCTTTTAACTCTGAAAATATTTGCATTGATCTGTTTTGTGTTTGTCCTTCAGCCATTTAGCGACATACCAGATCTTAAAATCATAAAATCCTGATGGATCTCTTGCCTCCTTTGCTATCGCATTACAGTGGTTACAGTTTTGCCTCTTAAGTGACGCACAGTTTCAGGTCTGTCTCTGCTCAAAATATCAATTGCAGAGTATTTTCAAACAAATTAGAAAGAAGGGGTGGGGTAAAATTGGCAGACTGGTTAACTGAAGGGTACAGCAGTGAGCTCATATCTTATAGCCTGCAAGGACTCAATATGAAAGTTAAGATCTTTAAATAGGAATTTAAACCTGTCATTACTCAGCATAGTATCCTTCAGATATATCACTTCTTAGTGTCTTTTCTGGCCTTCTAGTAAGGGTGAAAGACAAATACGAACAGTCATAGGACCATAGACTGGTTTGGGTTGAAAGGGACCTTAAAGCACATCCAGTTCCAACCCCCTGCCATGGGCAGGGGGACCTTCCACTAAGAGCAGGTTGCTCCAAGCCCTGTTCAGCCTGGCCTTGAACACTGCCAGGGATGGGGCAGCCACAGCTTCTCTGGGCAACCTGTGCCAGCGCCTCAGCACCCTCAGGGAAGAATCTCTCATGTCTAATCTAAATCTCTTCTCTTTGAGCTTGAAGTCATTTCCCCTTGACCTGTCACAACATTCCCTTCTAAAATGTCCCTCTTCAGGTTTCTTGTTGTCCCCTTTAGGTATTGGAGGCTGCTCCAAGGTTTTCCCTGCAGCCTTTTCTTCTCCAGACTGAGCGACTGCAGTTCTCTCAGCCTGTCTTCAGTCAGATCTTTGATCTTCATTTTCCTGGTCATCTGTATTTCACAAACAGGCTGGAAGGAAAGGTTTTTTTTTTATTTAGGTTTTCTTTGATGTCTTCCTGCTTATCATAGTGGGGTGGTTTGTTACTGTTTTATTTTAATATTAAGTCTGTTTCTTATTTATCTTGTTGTTTGAAAAAAGCCATTAAATTAGATGCTGAGAAATCATAGAAGAGTGTAACCTTTATAGCTGGTATAAGCTATAGATTTCTTCAGGAGTTAGAGCATGGACAGAGCCCATGTGGTAGTGCTGAGCCACCATGTCATGTCTGGCTCCTCCTGGCACTGCGGAAAAAGCTGGATTTTTTGCTATTGCTCTGTAGAGGCTGTTAAGATGAACAGCAGCACATGAATGTGATTCTGATTTCTCAAACATAAGATGAGAAATAGCGCACGAGCACTCCTCCAGATTTCTCCCATCCCTTCTACTTAAAGGATAGTCTGCAGTGCTGTGATGCATCTGTCTCTTCCCCGTTTTTGCAGATAACTTCTTAGCCTTGGCTGTCATCTTTTGTGTATGTGTATTTACATGGCCAATTATGGTAGAGAGGGTTTAGGACGTGCATATTTCATAGGCTCATTGACACCTCATTGATGTTTAAAATGTCAATATTTATTGGGACCTATTTGGGTGCCTGATTTTATTAATTCTTTTTCTACATTAGTACACTTCTTCACATAGAAAAAGTCCCTGTGTGGCATTAAAAAGCATTCTTGTAATAGCTAGTTGGTCAAAAACCCAGGGCCTGCGAAAGATAGAACTCATTCATTAGCTCTGAGTGAGCCTTTACTTTCCTTCGGATGGCAACAGGAACTCAGGGCCATGTCACAGTTACTTCTCTGTGTTACTCTTCTTGCGTAGCAGGCTACACATCTGAAATGATTCCAAAAGCAAATCTAAATAAAGAAAAAGAATTTCCCAACTGACTCAATCTCACTGTGTATTGCCATGGAGTTAGATGCTCCAGGATGGCAAACTGCTGTATTTTCCTATGCTAGTCCATGCCAGGAGTTTCACTGGCTTGTAAGGCCAGGTCATTCAGTAAGAGACTACTACAGATACACTTCAATGAGCATTTCTAGAGCCAGTGTCCACTTGTCAGCAATGCTCTGGCATGTCCTCAGAGCTGTCCTGCAGGGGAGGACATGCGCCTTGGGGGAGGCGTTTCCTGCCCCACAGAGTGTGTGGGACAACCAGACAAGGGTTATAATTAGAGATCAGAATGGGAATATTAATGTGTTCTTGTCCAAATGGCTTTGTAATAGCTTCTAGGAGGCTATCAGGTGAAGATTATCATCTTGATGAAATGTGTAAATAATTCCTGGAAAATACCTCATTTTGATACTGTTTTCTATTTAACCCATCTTAACCATGTGCGGAAAATAACCTGAGTTCCCTGTGCTCTACATGTGAGAGGTACAACACTGTATGTTTTCTGTTGTGCTCTGGGAAGGTGGCTGCTGTAGCCACCAGTGCTTGCTGGCTAGATAAAGGCAATAGGCAGTGGGGGAACTGGTATATGGGTAACTTGAGCTACTGAAGGACTGCCTGACTGGGGGAAATAGCAGCCGGGAGTGACAATCACCAGCAATTACCAGGTTTAGCTCAGGAATTGAAGACAGCATGCAGGCTGTGTCAGTGGCTAGACTGCTCAGCTGCAATAACACATGTATGTTGCATTAGAACAGTAGACACCCTCTCTACAGTTGCTAAGCAGAACAGTGTTTTTAGCATGTTTGTTGTCTGCATAACTGTTCTGCATGTGCTGTGGTAGTTGCAGCTTTCTAGTCTCCAGCGCTCCTTGGGACCAAGCAGTGTCGGCAGCCAAGTAACTAGTCTCCACTACAGCGTGGGAGTTACCTTTACTTTATACTAGTTAGCTGTAGTGACTTCAAACTCATCTGAAATTGCCCTCTTGAGACCCTAACATACCAAAAAACATGTGATCTCCCTGCTTTCCTTTTCTTCCCTCTTACATTTTTACTTTCTGTCACTTCTTATGTGCCTGTGTGGTTTTCCATTTCTTCCCATCACATTGAGCAGCAGTACAGACCATAGTAATTCAGTGGTGGCCATGGACTATAGAATAGCTGCTTGGTCTTGATTCGTATGTCATTGACTGATCAGAGTGGTTCACTTCATAAATCATTCCTTGCTGCAAATGGGCAATCAGGACATCAGAAACTGCTAACTTCTACTCAGTAGTTTCTGAATCCGTGGTGTCATCTGAGTACAGCAGTTGTATCTCTTATTATAGCAACATATATTTGCTTTACTGGTGGCTAAAATCAGCTGTGGACCATATGGGTAGCTTCTAAGCTCTTTTGGATTTACTGAAGTACTGCTTAATGGTCATGTACTCAAATATCTGGCATCACAATGTCTGTTATTTGGCCTATAAAATCAGTGAAACACAAACTGTCGGCTGCCAGAACTCTGTCAGAAAGAATTCATGATTTACCTAATTTAATGGTGCACATTCTCATTTCTTTTTATATGGACCTTGTGAATTGGTTGTGAAGCCTTCCTTATGTAAAATGAACTACAAGCCCAAATGATATTTCTTTTAGGTTTTCTAGAAAGGGAATGTTGATTGTAGGATTTTTGATATTCATATCGGATGTCTTGATTAAGAAGTCTTTTCGCTACAGCTTTACAAGCCAGTTCAGGAAGATATTTTGTTTTATTTTTTGGTGGAAATTCTTTTTTGTTTGTGCTAATATTGAAATGCCCAATAGTTCAATGGAGATGTGTGTGGTGAAGTGTTCAGGATGAAAGATCCTGTATAAGCATTAACCTCTTGCTGCATTTTAGTGAAGGCTGGCCACAGACTGCAGCAGGAACTCATAGATAAATCATCCTTGTTTTCTCCCTTTGAATTTGCTGAATCTGCAAATAGGATTTGATGCCTCTTAGTTTGCTTTAGATGAGCTGTAGCTTTACCATGGAAAATGCCTTCTGTTTCTCTTGCAGGTTTGGGCAACTCTCTCTCCTGTCTCTTATCATGGTTTTTTAAATCCTTAAAATGCAAGAGGTCAGCCCTATTTAGTTAGAGATGTACTGTTTCATGACTGTTCTACTTACATAGTGCTGTACTATCGTATTCATATCCCTCAGACCTCATTCTGCATTGAATTATGTCTGTGTCCTGTGCAGTTTTCTACTGCCTGAAGGAAGCGTCTTCTGGCTGGAAGTGCTCTGCTGGAAGCCCAGTGTGAAATGGTAGCATCCCAGAGCTGCTGCTAGTCTGTGCAGGCTGCACGGTGCTGGTCCCATAACCAGCTCTTGTCTAGCTCTCCCTGCATTTGTTCTGTTTGCTATTTTATGCACATACTACTTTTAGTGGGATGAGTGTCAGCTGTGTGATAATTACAGCTGTCCTCACTTCGAATTAAACAGACTGACACCAGAAAGCCTCAGGCTTCACTGGGAGCCCAGGCTTTGTCAGCAGCCTTGAGTCACCATGAGTTAGGTGAATGCATGAGCTGAAGAAGCATGATTCTTCCTTTGTTCCCTAGCCTTTTCTGAATAGGCAGCAGGAATTGCCTCTCTGGGAGTTAGCACCTAACATTTCACTGGGGCATGAAAAGCTTCCAGTCACAAATCTTGTAATTCTTAGACATCCTGTTCAGATACTGGGAAAGTGCCACATCAGCAGCTCTATCTGTTGCGTTGCAAACCAGAAAATGTTGGGGTTTTTTACATTTTAAGTGCTCGTTTGAATATCCAGCTGCCTCTAAGTGCATCAGCAGAGTGGATACCTGTCAAAAAAGTGGTTTTTTTTTTCCCTTCCACCCACTCCTTTACTTGTTTTGTTGCAAACCAGATTCTTCAGAACAGAGACTTCAAATTTATGAGGTTGCAGTGAAGACAAACAGGCTTTTCCCAAGCTTTGTTTAACAAGCTATTAGGTACATAATTCTGTTGCTATTGGGAGGAAAAAAAAGGTATCAGGAAATGTGTAATATGTAAATTATATGTAAAAAATAAACATATAGTAAGTATTCATAATAATGACATCTGCTGTTTTTACTTTAGTCTTCAGCATATGTAATGTGTTTCAGTATCACAGTTTTATAAATATTACCATTTTGTGTGCATCTTCATAAGGACTGCAGTGGAACTTGAAAAGCAGGAGGAAGATCTCCAGTGTCAATATGAGCCCATTTGAGAGAGTGGTAATTCAAGGGAGACTGGGACTGTTATGGTGAATTAAAGCTGTGAAAACACCGTGTGCTCTTCCATGGCCAGTCTCCTTGCTGAAAGTCATTATGAGTAAGGCAGGCAGGGACTTGCAGGGAGTCAAAAAGTTGATTGAAATGTCTGGGAAAGAAATAAGAAATCCATTTTTATTTGTTTTCTGTGATAAGCTAGATTTTAGAGGCACAGGAAGTTTTTGGATTAGAGTAGCTTTATCTTGACTGTGAATTGCGTGGTTAACTCTCCGTTTTACACAGATGAAAATATTTGTTACATAAAATATGCAGTCTGCATGCATTTTGGAATACCTCCCTCTTGTCTTTCCAAGACCACCATCATATATGTAGGAGGAAGATTGATTAATGCAACTTTATTAAAGATGATCTACATCAACATTAAGATAGTGTAACATTAACATTAAGATAGGAGTGTAACCTCAAAGCATTTTGCCTATAATAAGAAAAAGCCCATATTTCTTTAAACGTTGTGAGCCACCATATCCTTCTGCTGTGGGGGTAAGAAGTACCTCCTTTATTGTAGTTAGATGGCTTTGCAGCACCATGACATACAAGACTTACTGCTTAACTTTGGTTTAGGATGCTCTTAGCCTTTTGAGTAATTCCCATTTGATTTAGCCCTCACTTCCCTCATGCCAATGTCATGGCTGCAATGGTTGCTGCTGCAATACCGCTGAAATTGTTTTGTGTGTCAGCTGGAGGAGTCTGTGTCATGCAGACCATCACAGCCTGCAAATTCATGTCATGTGGCCCATTTCTTGGTAAACCCAGGCTGTATTGTTCCTGTGGTTGTCTCTGAGGTGCACTGCAGCATGCAGCCCATGTGTTAGGAAAGCCCTAGGAGCCCTCAGCAAAGCCATGACTCCCATCCTCGTTTCAGCTTTGCATGGTACATTCTTGAATCTTGCTCCAGCATTTTGAGAATGGCAGTACAACGTCTGGGGGTGTGGGGTGGGGGTGTTATTTCTACAAATATCAAGTCTGTGGTTTTGTGTATACCCAAATCACTTGCGGTTTGACTAATAAGCCATTATATCTAAACTACTAAACTCATTGTGAAAATGTTATTTTATCTAGAACTTTGGAAAGAATAGTAAGAGAATAAAAAAGCAAAATGTTGATGCCAATTTGTTGGGTCACATTAAGATAGAAGAGGTGAGTTTTTGACCTCCAGGGTCATCCTGAGCCATGCCGCCACAGATGCCTTCATGCCAGTGCAACTCTTGTTAGTCCACTACTGCAAGAGGCAGCCTCACATAGGCGATACAGTGTAAAGATGAATGGTGAACTAGTGCAGTTGTCCTTTGCTTTGGTGTTCTGGTCCTCACCTGAAGCTGTGTTACAGCTTTAAGGCTAAGAAGTTTTTTGAGATTTCATCTGCTTTCACCAGCAAGCAGCACATGAGGAAGTCTGACTCATCTTGACAGCACTTCACAGGATCTGGCTGTTGTCCTGAGTGGGAGTGGAACCTGACCCATGGCTGGTTTTATGTTCCTTTAGCTATTTAGAAAAGAGTCTTCTGGTCCTTGTATGACAGGTCTGCAGATCTGCGAAGGTTGGAACCTGAGCAAAGGCAGTGATCAAACAAAAGTAAACAAACTGTTGACCTCCAAAGCAGAAGCTGAGATTTGACAAGATTGAAAGACAGTAAAGGGTGTTGTTATCAGCTGTAGATGGCATTGGACAGGAAGGATGCCCAACAGCAAGGTTCAAGATTGGGTCAAGAGGGCTAGATAAGTGTTATGTAAACTAAATCCAGAGTTCGTTTCTTTAAACTGTCCATGATCCTGATATTTATGGATTCCTTATTCTTTCTTGTTGCTTATACCATGTACATTCTGATGAATATATATAGCATTTGGTACATATACATTTACTTGTATTATATTTTAGAGAGCTGTTTGCTTTATATTTTCCTTTCTTCTTGCCTGTTTTCTAAAATGCTCAGAATCTTAGAGATCTGGAGCCTTCGTTTGACATTTCTGGAAACTGAATATCTACCTTCATCCCCATATGTGGATGTGTACAGGTGTCAGGCTGTACTTGCTTGTCAAGTTATTGTTGATGCTTTTTTTCCCCCCTGTAATTCCCTTTTCTGATTCATACATTACTCTTGGTTTTATACATTTTTGCCATTAAATTGCCTTGACCATTTTTGTGTTATCAAGAACTAAAATCTTTAGTTTCTGGCAATTGCACTGATCTTCAGTTTTTCTTAAATGAATAAAAATGGATCAGCTAGACGCTTGAGATTGTACCGTCAGCTGTGTCAGAGGTAGGTTGAATAGTCTGTTGGCTTACTTGCCAACCCAGAATTGAACTCTGAACAAAGGAACATTACACCTTGTTTTCAAAATTCCTGGGAAAATTTAGCCCTTCAAAAAAGTTGCTCCTAGACAAATTGTGGCATGCGATTTCCTAGACCTGGAGAATCGTTTCAGCCTTGTTATCAGCCTTGTTATTTAAGTATTCCCTTTGCTTCGTATGCTTTGTAATGAAAAGTGACAGCTGTTTTACATACTGGAAAATCTTGTATGATTGGGCTCAGTTCAATATCTGCAGCAGGAAATGAAGATTACACTACCCACACATTAATGATAAAGTTCCCATGGCTTTTTAATGACATTTTCTTTAAATACAAAGACAGGGTGTTGGTGAAGAAGATCACTACAGTAAATCCTAATGATCATGATCAGATCATGTTTGTATTATTATGATCTGTAATTCGAAAGTACTGCTTTGTAACAGCAATTAAAACATTCCATGAGTAGTTAAATGCTGCTTCTTACAGACCTTTTTTTGCACTTAATGAATGTTAACTGACACAGTCACTAAACAATCTCATGCAAATACTCGTCAATTAATTGTTTCATGTCAGATAGTTACCTCACAGTTGGCCACCTGAGTCTGCCCTTCCTCTCTTTGTTGAGTTGCGTGTCTGCATTTTTACTCGTGTGCAATGGGAACACCATTTCCTTGCTCAGACTTCATGCATGGTTTCTATCTGTGTTAGATGATCTTCATTTCACCATTCTCCCCTCTTCTGCCTCGCTAGATGCCTAGAAGAGCACTGTAAGTAAATACACTTTTCTGCGTTTGTTACAACTGCTTTGTTTCAACCACTGCTGTGGTCATACAGCCTTGCTCCTGAGGTGATGGGTATCTGAAAGATCTCTGCTCTTGCAGATCTCATGTTCTTGGGAAGTGCTCCAGCTTAGGTGCCGCCTCCATCAGTGAATTGAATCCTCTAACACTTCATTGAGATACTGAATGGAGAGGTAGTAAGGAGGTGAATCGCAGCATGGAGACATCTCCTGCTGTTTCATTGGCTTCTTTGAATCACAGGATTTTGCCCAGTCCACACTATGTGCACTGTTCTCCGCATGGCATGCATGAATGTAACTGTCAGGAAACTGCTGTAATAAAAAGCAGTGGTGTAAAGAACAAGGGACAGAAAAAATTCATTCTTTGGCAAGTTTCTCATACAGTGTCATTCTGTTTCATTAGTGGTTCCTTGCTAGAAGTCTTTTTTTTTGGGGGGACATACTTGGAGGCAGTGTCCATTTGTTAGATGTGTTTAGAGCTTCAGAAATTTCTGTGCCAGCCAGTTCACCAAGCATCTTTTACATTATCTGGAAATACTTGTAAAAAAGTATTGGGTTACTTATAGAAGATGGCATTAAAATATGGGCATTGCATAGGATAATTAGCATTGCAAGCAGTCAGTTCTTCGGTGCAGTTAAAAACATGTACTTAGTTCTTTTCTTTGCATTCTGGCTATGTTTTTTTGTTGGTGATAGGGAATATCCTAGCTTCAAATTAAAAAAAGGGAGGGAACTTATTTGCCACAACAGTTGCTGTTTGTGATTTATAAAATGGTCCCTGGTTGGTGTCTTTGAATGGACCAAGGGCTGAATTATATTGTGGATCACCTGTAGAAGTGTGGCTTGTCCAGGTGAGAGGCAGGCAGCTGATGCTGTATATTGGGCTGTATCTGCTTGGGCACTGTGTGCATGCAGCCTGTTGATGATGGCAATTGGAGCTTTGGTGGCTTGTGATCTAGATTTGCTCCCAAGTTCAGTCACTGACCCACCAATGGAGACTATTCTGTATTTTCGAAGCAGGACCATGCTGTAACATGCTGGATTTTTGTGGGGGTGAGGTGGCTTGCCAGCAGGAAAAGGCTGACTTTCTCCTTTCTGTTGACTTCTGGGTGGGGACTGCCAGAATTTCATCTTGATCTGTAAAATCAGCACTGAAGTAACACATTTACATGCGGGAGCAGACTTGTTGATTGTACAGAACAGGGGAATTTGTATTTATAGCAGTTGAGTAACATAATTGTCATTCTCTCTGTGGACAATTGATGGCAGATAAGATGGATAAGGGTTTTTTTTAACCACTACTCCTGTCTTGCTGCAATGTTCTGTGTCGGCAGGGACTTTTGGCTGACTAGCACACATTTATACACAAACAGGGAACAAAAAATAATTCAAGTGACTATTTACTTCTAAAATATTAACACAAAGCATTTGTTTACTGGCAGTAGCCCAGCTCGTGCATTGGGTCAAAGAGTTAAGGGTGATAATGAATGCCTTGGAAAAAGCAACAAGATTATTATCTTAGAGATTTCAAAATCTTTAATACAAAAGAGAAAATATTGCCCCATAGATTGCTATGTCTGCTCTTTTTGAATTTCCTTGAGCAACTCTAGGAGCCAATAATAGCCCATGCATGTTTTAACAGATATTCAAAGTCTTTTCTTTCAGAAGAATATAAAATTTTTTTGCCATAAACTGAGAATCTGGGATATAGGCAGAGCCTAACATTGTCTTGTCTTGATAAAGGCTTTTTGTGTTCTAAAGGACGACACATGAATTAAACTAAAGATGACAGCTCATCCTCGGCTTTCAACGCATGCAAAATGCATCTTTTCACATCAGTGTTTACAGCAGGCTGCTGCTTGCATCAGGTTTCTTCAAATCTGCTCATCTAACTTAATTTGATGCTAATAAAGAATAATAAAGGGCAACAATTTCAGATCTGCTAACAGTAATAAGTGGTCCTGCCTTTAGAAGTGATAGGAACCTAGAACTTGTTTTCTTACAGGAGCCTCCTGTATCTGCTCTCTGATACCACCAGCTCTGAATTACAATGTGGTACCTGCTGGGAAAGCTCATTTCCGCCTATTTGTTTCTTTTGTGGCAGAGTTTCTTTTTCCTCCTTCCTGCTGCTGTTAAGCTCATAGCTTGGCTCCATTGGTATTCCAGCCAGCACAATCTTGAGCAAACGTTTCTGTGCCATCCCTCTTGTGCAGCGGCTTGCCCAGCGTAGGGTGGTGGGGAGGGAAGCAGGAAAAGTAAGAGCAGGAGAGAGCTGGTAAACCCCTGTGTTTCGGCATCTTTCCCATGCTTTTGCTCCTTAAACTCCCTGGAGTTCACAAAGGGAATTGTGTGTAACTTGTCACCACAGAGGCTTTTCCAGGAAAGTGTTGAGGTGTTTGTGGGTTTTATAGGCCTCTTGATTGCACATTGGCAGATGTGCACAAGGACCCAAAGTCTGGAAGCTTGCTGAATTTTTTTCTTTCCTAGCAGCATTATGTCACTGAGAGGCAGTAGGTAACAGACAAAATAGAATAATAACTGTCTTTTTTCTTGGGTATACAGAAAGCACCAACCGGACGGCCAGAGCCCCCAAACTGGCAGTCCTTTATCTGCACCCATCACAAAAGCTACACAGTGTGTGAATGTCTCTCATTGCTGTTGCTGCTTGTAGAGCTGTTGATATATCCATCCTTACAAACCACGGATTAGAAACTGTTAGCTTCAAATCTGTACTACCAGTAATTCCTATAGGCTGATTTCTGTCATTGCATGCATCTTTGCAGATCATGCATCCTAGATAAGATCTGAGAGAGAGATTTTCTTCACTTCAAACCCTTGAAAATACTACTCTGCTGAAGCATTATTATTATGTTGGTAAATATATAGCATTATACTTGCCAGGTGTCACTTTGATTATTTGGATGATTGACATTGTAAAAATACTAACGGGAAATAGATGTTTTGGAATATACGCATGGCATGATGTATGCTTTATCATTGCGCTGTCTCTGCAAATGAAACTTTGTTTGAGCAAGTAGAACATTTCAGGAGTTTCTTTTTAAAAGGTACTACTACAGTAGTATGTATACCAGGGTTGCTGTATACTATTAAATATTCCTGTAAAAGAGAACTGTCCCATGTGTAGATCAAAATCTGTCCTGCACACCAGGAACGACATATAAAAGCAGAGGGGAAGCTGTGATTGAATTTCCCATTGGCCCCAGGAGAGAAAGTATTGCTCAGTGTGTGATATTGCTAACAGCTTGTCTTTGTAAACAGTGCTGATGGAAAGGTGTCTTTGCCTTTCACCATACTATGCTTGTTGGGAGTTGATGAGTACTGCAAAATCAAGGGAAAAAAAAATCCAGATGACCACAGAGTGACGGGTTAGAAAGCCAAAAGTAGCAACTTCATCCTGCAAGTTCCGCTGTCCATTTAATTCTGGTTAAGTGGAAATAATGCCACTTTTGTGTATTGGTAGTTTTATATTCCCATGCAGCTTGTTTTTGGACCAGTGCTGATGCTGTAGAAGATGGCTCATCAAAATCTCAGGTAAATTTGATACAATTCACACATTATCTATTTGTAGACCCAAATTTAAAGTTTTCAGTCTCAATTTACATGATTTTGCTGCTTTAGAATAGGGAGATACAGACGAGAATTACTTGACAGACAATATCTACTTTTCATTCTCTGCATGGCAGGAGATTTTATTCTCTTTTTAATGTGAAGGAAGTTTGCTGCTGTAGAAGAGGCTAGTCCATCAAACCTTTAAATATGCAGTTTAGAAGTCACTCATGTTCATGCTGCTGAAGTTAATTGTGAGGGTTTTCACACTGCTCATGGATGAATTCTGAGTGATCACACTGTGCAGTGCTGCTAACACACGTATGCACTCCTCTGCTCAAGACCGAGCAAGCAAATGGCTTTGTAATACAGTCCAAAGCTGCTATTTTGATCAAATACTATTAACAGTTATTTATGGTTTCCTC
This sequence comes from Bolborhynchus lineola, assembly GCA_025448015.1. Taxonomy (NCBI): domain Eukaryota; kingdom Metazoa; phylum Chordata; class Aves; order Psittaciformes; family Psittacidae; genus Bolborhynchus; species Bolborhynchus lineola. The sequence continues at coordinate 40,519 of JAOEHX010052714.1, forward strand.
AGTAGCAGTTTATCACTGGGAGAATAAGAGGGGATATTCTGGGAAAAATGCTGAGGAATGCAAGTTGTTCACAGCCTGTATGGGACAGGGTTTCATGGCAGACAACCAAAACATAACTTTAGTTCACTGAATACTCAGGAATGGTAAATGCCACAGGTGGGGAGTTAGAATGGCAAATGTATGTAAGTACATATTAATTGAACTGTGAGTGAGCATGTGTTATAATATCAGAAATGGAAACAGAATCATTTAAGCCTCACTCAAGAATGCGTCTCAACAGCAATACCACGGACTCTATTGGGCTTATATAGAAGACAGTTTTGACTCTGTAAGACAGAATAGGATCATAGGATGGAGGACTGAGTATAAACTCTGAAACATGCCCAACAGGGAAGAAACTGCTATACTTCCTTAAAGTCCCTGGTTTAAAGTTTATTTTGGATTACATGAAAAACTGTTGATTGTAGATAAACCTTTGGAATAGTTGCAAGACCAGTGGTTGCCCTTCAGAATGAAGTGTTTTTGTAATGCTCTGACATAATAATGTTAGTTAAAACAATGGAGTATATTGTGATTCGAGTTCTTTGCATGGCATAGCCTGTGAATAGTGACTAGCTAAGTTAACATTATGCTGTGCTGTTGATCTAATTCTGTCAGTTGAGGATGTGTATATGCTGGGATATGATCATTGACTTTGTGTTGAGTGGTTCCTTGTTTCTGACATAATTGTAAGTGGTAGGTTATAGAAATATGACCATTGTTAAATGCAGTGTAATTACAGATCACTGTTTTGACAGCACTGTGCTTGCAACATGAACAAAAAGCTGTTGTGTGGCTAAAGAAAGCAGGGCACTATACAATCTGGTGTTTGGCTCAATGTAGTCAGAGTGTTTAGTGTAGTAGAGAAAAAGGATTTGGTCTGCAAAATATTCAAGTAAGGGTGGAGGTCAGTTTCCTGGAAAACTTTTGATGGCTTCTACTAGTCATACATTCTTCACGCTCTTTCCTGGAGCCAGTAAAATGACAGGGTTTTGAACTTAAGGTGCATCTCTTTTTGGTGTTGGAAGTCTGTATTCTGCTACATCTTCTAACCCCCAATCTCGGTCATGTTTCATCATGCTCTTAAGCGCTATACAAATGAGCAGTTTTAATGAATCTATCTGCAAGAACAGAGAATGCAGTACTGCATAAGCAACCCTTGCTGAGGCCAGGTCCCAGGCTGTTTTCAGGAGGGCTCTGCTGCTGACAGGGCAGCTGAGGAGGCAGGTGGCAGAGGCTGTAATACTCTCCTTTGGCCTTTTCAGTTTTTATTTTATTAACATAACTTGCTGATCTTGCAGAAAAACCTTCTGTGGAGATACAGAGCAGTACTTAAAAGCCTCTTTTCCTGAGTTGCTTTGTCATAGGTCTGGAAATCTGCCCCATGATGAGGACAGGACACTCTCCAGGATTAGCATCCACACTTAAGCTTCCCATTTTAGGAGAAAAGGTAAATTTTTAAATCATCTCCTAGCGCTGGCCGGCGTGTGCCGATGAACTTCTATGATCATACCAGTTTACATGGGCAGAAAATTCAACTGTTGAATTTCAATTTGGAATTGAAACCATGTGTGGTTTTGATAGGAGGGAGAGAGAGAGGTGTGCCTGCCTGTGCAGAGTCACTACTTTACCAGCACAGCGGGGAGGGCCAGGCAGCGTTGGACAGAGAGCTGTGGAGTGGCTTTAGGAAAACTTCTGAGGACAGTGACCTTGAGGCTGTCCTTGGAGATAGGAGAATAAGAGACAGTCTTTCCACACTGCTATCTCTCCCTGTTCTGGGGAACGAGCGGGGGAAAGAAGAGTTGATTAGTAGTAACCTGGCCTCCATGGGTAGAAATGAAATGGTAGAAGTAACGTTTGTCTTCCAGCAGCAGGCGGACACTGGGTCACATGTCCATATATCCCTCTTGGTCCTTAGGGTCCAGGAGCAGTGCTCTACCCTTGCACAAAAGGGTCTGTTTGGCTCATTTCAATTACTAAATACAGGTTAATGTATTTGAGCCCCATGATACCAAACTTTGTATTGCCATGCATTCAGCACTGGGTAACTGTTGTTTATCTGCAGTCCTCTGCAGTAAGCACACATCCTGAACAGTTCATATTTTGGTCTCACATGAAATGAGGGGAAACATGAAGACCTTTCATTCCTGTGTGTTTGGTTCAAAGACTTCTTGTGATGCTGGGCAAGTGAAAAAAGATGTGAATGAATCTATTTCTTTCAGTGCAGCTCATATTAATAGGCTTTGCTCTTCATGCTTGTATTATAATTCTGATTTAACAACATTTATCAGTAGAAGATCACTGCAGGGTCTTTAATGATTATAGTTGTTCAAGCTGATAGTTTGGGACTATTTAATAAGCTCCAATTACTTCCATTTATTTGTGTTGTTTTTTCCCTTCAAGTAACAAAATGTAATCCTGAAGTTCATTATTATTCTTTTCATTGTATTCATTTAAATAGATTTTCTACCTAATTAAGGCTGAATATGTTTGTGCTAAACTGACCATATTTTACAGGGATGTTTTCATTTGTGTTTGAGGGCATCTTTGCTTTCTTCCATCCATATTTTAATTACGTTTAATTTCTATAGCTGCCAGAGATCCTATTGTGTTTCTCAGCAATTCACCCTGGGCTGCTAGAGATTGTTTAGATTGGAGATGGAATAGGCCTCCAGATGAATTTAGTTGGAATCTTGTTAATAACAAGTCACCAGGAAGCAATTTAAAGTGTTTACTACTGCTTTGAAAGATGTAGAGTGTATATTGGCTGAATTTGGGATGAAAGAAATAGAGATGAAAGCGGAGGAATTTAGTTCAGGTTAGCCAAGTTATTTTTGATGGGGTGGGTCACTAAGAGGGGAAGGTGTAAACATGAGCTGGTTTGCTGGTGATGTGTATTCAGTGTGGGTATTGTGCCCGTATTCTGAACATTCAAATGACTGAGCTTTACTCCTATATTTATTTAGTGTTAGTTATTTATGTATGATCTCTGTGGGGCACCTTTGTCAAGGTTTTATAGTTTGGTAAAATTAAAACTACAACATCACTTTTCATTTTAGTATTAAAAAACCCACCAGGAAAGATGATTATGTAGCTGGACCGGGTTTGACCTTACCCACATCCCATGCCGTGCCCCAGAAGATGTCATTGTGCAGGCTCAGGGCTCAGCCCTGTGTGGACGTGGACACGGTGCTGTGGCATGGCCTGGGTGAAGCCTTCTCAGCACAGAGTGAGAATAGCACTAGGAGCCCTACGCCTATTGAAGGGCTGTGGGGCATTAGTATCAGCAGCTACTCTGTGGAATGGCAGGTCTTTTCAAATGATGTTGGAGGGTCCTGTCCAAGTACCACAAAGTAACAGACATTAACGTAAAAAGTCACTAAAATTACCTTTGCTGTGAGAAAGGGCTGACTTTATAAGCCACTTTATGTTGAACTCTTTGTTGGAAGGATTTTAAGATGCTCCTTCTCTTGGGAAGAAGCTGTAGGAAAATCAACCTCTGGGGTTTTCCTGAGCTTCCTGGGAAGATGTGTTTTGCACTGTCAGGCCTTCATCTCTTTCCTAGTTTTGTGGTGAATTCTGTTTAAAGATGTGGTTAAGCTGAAACAAATCCAGGAGGCTTAATAACCCTGGTAAATGTTCCAGGACAGTTGCTCAAAGTGAATGGTCTTTTGAGGGTTTGTTTGCCTGGGAGTGTTGTGTCATGCAAGGGTGGGTTCCCTTGATTGCACCAAGGCAGAGCTGGCTGCACTGCAGAGCAGAGTGGGAGCCACTGAAATCTCTTGTGTGTGCACGTTATATATATATATTTAGGCAAAAAAGCCTGCCTGAACTCAGTGTTGGTGTTACTGTTGGTGAATTTGACTGGGAGGGACCTTTGCCAACAGAAAGAGCGGTTGTGTGCATTCAGCTGGAGTCTGTTAATGAGATCGAGCATAGAATCATTTAGGTTGGAAAAGACCTTTAAAATCATTGGGTCCAACCATTAATCCAGAACTACTAATCATTGAAAGAGAACAGTATATGTCAACTGAGGGCAGTTACTGGTTATAAATCAAGTTCTGTTACAGACTGGATAAATCTGACTAGCCTGTGGTGTCAGTCCTCCTGTGTAAGTACAAATCTTCCTGAGAGTTTTAGATTAGCAGAAACCAAAGTTGTCAGGTTTGGCAAAGCAATGGATACGTGCTTTCACAGCTCCCTCTAGCAGTGTTCCAGACTCTTTAATAACCAGATGAACATTTTAAATTGCTGTTAATACAATATGGCTCCTCATACAGTTACTGTGCTGAGCTGGAGCAAATGTGAAAATCTGTCTGGGGTTTTGAGGGGTGCAATATTGTTCTACTCCCTAATCTAAATCACTCTGACAGCAAGTCACATGTTAGCAAGAAACAGAAAAATTGTTTGAGGAAAACAGCCAAAATTTTGAAGCTATTTTCCTTCTGTTTCAAACCAGAACGTCTTTCCTTAATGTACAAATGTTGTATATGCAAAAAGGGAAACAACAACATGAATGATATTTTGATGATGATGTTGTTAGTGTTTTGGAGCCCACTGCTGAAGTTGATGCGAAGAAAAAAGAAAAAACATTGGTAACATTTTTGAAAAGGAAGGGAAAGACAATCCTCCAGTCACTTACCGATGCAGATGTTCCAGCGCAGGGTCCCCTGTGTCTGTGCACTTTGTGGTGGTCCATCTGTTACTCTGCAGCCTTGAATGCTAGCGTAACGATAGTTTGGGGCTAACAGTGCCTGTGAGTATTTGTTAACACTGAATCCTGAAGTACTTGTGCTTTTTCAAGTATCAGAATCCCCCTTTTAACCCAAATGATTGCTTATTCTTACAATCTTTTTACCTAACAGAAAGGACTGTATTTGAAACAATTCCATCTTTCATCCTTACCAGCTTGCAAGTTCAGTCATTAAAGTTGTTTTCAGGGTTTGTGTCTTCTTTAATGTCAGGCATATTTATGAGAAATACAGAACTTGTATTTCTCACAAAATGTTTCTCACAAGCCTTCAGCCACTGACAATTAAAGTACAACATACTTATTACAGCAAAATGGAAAAACATATGGAAAAACTTAACTCCATTAACATCTGGTGTCTTTTCTCCATCTGCTCTCTTTGGCCGTGCTTCTGTCCAAATAGTACTAGTTTTCCAAGGGTCTCATGGCACATCACCCATGTCTTCCATTAAGGTTCACAATTCCTTGTTCATTTTGATGGTGCAGCTGGATGTCTGCATCCCTGTGGCTGCACAGTGACTTCAAGCAGAGCAATGGTTGTGAGGTTTGAAAAACATGGTAGGACAGGCAACAATAGGGTGAGCGCTGTAGCCGGAATTGATTTTGTATCCATGAGGTCCTCCCTTGGCTGGGAAAACACCTTCCTTTACCCAGTGGCCCTCTGAGCCATTGAAATGAGCACCTGAAGGGTGTTGAAATCTGTGTTGTTGAGCACAGGAGGTGATACATGCTCATCCTCTGCATCATGGTGGCTGCAGGACACAGGTGAAGTGCCTGAAGCTCCCACAGAGGTAGCAAGATGTCAGTCCCACATGGTCCGTCACCCTGGGGAATGGGCTTGCTTGGGCCAGCAGGGAGAACGGAGGAACTCACCCGTTTTCCTGTCTGGCTTAGCAATTCTTTGCTGTGACTTTTTTTTTTTTTTTAATTATTATTACTTATTTATTATCACTCTGGTGGTGACCATCCTGCTATGTGCATGTAGCAGAAGGGGGAGCATTTGGACAATTCCGGGTAAAAGTCCTGTAGTTTTGCTGGAAGCCTTGTAGTGGTGGAGAAAGATGGTTTTTCTTGGACTCTTGAAGAAAAGGAGGATGGAGTGAAGCTGCTTCCCATGATGGCCTCAGGAATTGGCAGTGGGGCTGAACTTGCAGTGCTCCCTAGTTTGGCAGCCTGCAGCTGCCCGTGGGACTGTTGTTCTGCAGAAGTTTCTTTGGCCGTATGCCCAGGGAGACGGGTGCTCAGCTGTTTCAGAAACATGGGGTGAAATCGGATTTTGAAGCCCACTGGAGCAAGAGGAGTATTTATTTCTGCTCTTGTTCTGAAGACCGTAATGTAAGGTTCGTAGTTCTGCTGGGAGAAAAGGTTTTGATTTCAACCGAGAAATAGCCCTCAAGTATGCAAATGTTAAAGCGGGAAGGAAGAGGGCAAATAATCCAGGAGCAGCCCTTGCTTGTAGAGATGTTGTCCTCTGCCTCCCCTGGCAATGTAAAGGTATCATTATTGAATAATTAGCAAGCATTTCAAAATAGTATGTCACAGCTGTAATTAATATTGAGCAAAAACTTGTTTTAATTATCTTCTCACACTGCTGTTTAAATTCTTCTTGGTCACAGGACAGGGAAAATAGATGGTCCTGTAAAAACTGACCAGGTCTGTTTGAGTCTTTGACAAATGATGCAGATTTTGAAGCTGTTCATGAGCTGTGAGCTGGTTTGGAGCCTGCAGTGGCACAGCTCACCCCAGCAAAGTACAAGCATCTGTACCAGCTCTGGGCGATCATTTTGTCTCAGACGTGTGAACCTGTGAGGCTGCCCAGTGATTGCATATTTTCATGTGAGATCAATGATTATTCTGTATTCTATTTTGTGACAGGAGAGGAGAAAAAAATATATATATTTTTTATAGAACAGGGGTTTGATTTATGCCTAGCCCTCAAGACCAGCATGTCCAGTACTTTGTATTTAGGGAATTTGTTTTGTTGTTGCTCAGTGTGTGCATATGTGTATTCCTGGTTTGCTTTGCTGTGTCTTTAAGGTACTGAGCTTTGTCAGGGGAAGAACTTGAGAATATGTTCTCAGTACTAAAAGACAGAAAAACTGTGTGCTGGGGAGAAAATCAGTTGTGTCAGATAAACTGAAACTGTGAACATTTGTCATTAAGGGCTTGATTGCACATGGTCCATCCATCTGTGTAGTATTTATAGGAGTTTCTTGATACAGAAATTGCATGATGAGTAACTTTTCCTGAGAAGGCAGCATTTTCTTATTGTTGAGAGGAAATATTCTGCAGGATGCAATGGACACCTTTTGCAGATAAATGCAAGCTCTTATTGTGTTCCCTTGTGAACTGATGAGGGTTTTCCTTAGCTTGCCTCACAAAGCCCTACAGAAGGAGCCATCTAGCAGCACGGTATTTCTGCAGATGAGTAGCAGTGATGCTGAAATAGTGCTGTGGGCAATTCCCCTGCTTTTGGAGTCTGGAGTAGGATCCTTCAGCCATGCAGGGTCTTGTGTGCCCTTGCTGTCTGGAGAGCTTCTGTGTGTTGGGCTACTGATGTTTGTGTCTCTGCTGATTTATATACCTGAGATTATATCTCTGAAAGCATATTTGAAATTGGTCTGGTGTTGGCTTTCTGAATATTTCAGAAACAGTGATACTGCCTAATCATGGCTGTTGGTGGAGGCACCCTTCCAGGGTCAGTCTGAAACCATGTGAGTTGGTTCCTAATGGCTTTGCAGTGAATTCTAGTCTTACAGTGGGATATCCCACAGAGAGCATGCTGGTTTGTTGGAGTTATCCCTCATTTCCCTTGGTTAATAATACGGCTGTAGTCTTTCACTGTAGATAGAGTTGCAGATATTCCGAAGAACATATATTTTGTGTGACAGGTAAAGCACACTGAAAGTGGAGTCTGGAGAATTAAAACCCATGTGTTCAACAAGAAGCAGAACTTGGAGCAGAATTCAAACTCTCATTGCATGCATGGCTCCGAGCTTAAAATGTTATTTTTGTATTAATGTTATGCTATTATTTTTAGCATCAATGACCATCAGTATATAATTGCAATGATCTCATGCATGCCTGGGTACAGACTGTTCCTTCCCAGTTTGGGAGTATTTGCTTGTTGCTGAATTACAGCGCGCGCACATGCAGAAGAGACCTCACAGTCATTAAAACTCGCCTTGCCAGGGCTCCTGCCATTGAGTACTCAACAGTTAACCTCTCCATGTATCTTCTGCACGGAGTTAGGACAAAAAATTTCTGTTTGTGGAAATCTTTCTCTTAGACCTGTGTTCTGTGATAAATAGCCACAGTGTCACACTTGGTCTTTGGAGTGCAGTGCTACAAGTGATGAAAACCCTCCGAGGGTTCCTTTATAAAGACTGTGAACTGAGTTGGCTTTCAAAATGTGGGAAAAAAGTTACTTTGACCTGATCCTGCACTTCTCTATGAGAGTGGAACGACTGTCATTGGTATTGGGAACAGTAGGTCAGTACTGGGCTACAGACATGACTTCCTGCTGGAAGGCTGCACAATTTTTGCTAGTAGTACCCAAAGGGAGACCAGTGTCACTCTGGGCTTGCTGCAGAGTCATGTGTGGAGTCATGCTGGAAGAGAATGTTTTCCCAAGACTGTGGTGGAAGCGCAATAGAAATATGTGCTCTTGAGTGGCTTGTGTTGAGTTTGCCACCTGTAATAGTAACTTCAATGTGGGAGCCTCTCAAATGAATTGTCTTTGGACAGAGCCTCTTCTGATCAGTGTCTGTTCTAGAGGGAATTACTCTATTGCAAGGACCAAAATGGTCCTTTCCATAACAACTTTCTTGTGCCTTCTGTGGATAAGGTTAAATCTATACAGCAATGAAACAGCAGTGTTAGGTGTCAGTTTGAAAATACAGCTTTCATCTTATACAGCTTTCATCTTAGACTGTGGATACATGCAGGCTATGTTAATAGGCTCTCTGCTTCTAATTTGGCCTCAGTATAGCCTTCCATTTTTTCAGTGTGTTTAGTGTGATTTTCAAGCATGAAGAGAAATAAGGAGGTGCTACTAACTGATAGCTAGACAGGAGTTGAAAAAGATGATGGTTGAAACTGTGAACCAGCTGGTGTATGCCACATGGACTGTCAGAACCAGGAATACTGGTTTCAAGATCATCTTTCTATAGGATGACTTTGTCCTGACGCGAATGTCTTAGATATCCATGGCAAATATAGTCTGCAGTTAATCCAGCACTGTAAAAATGAAATATTGCAGCACAAGTAAATCCCATCCTCCTGCAGTCAGCTGAAAACCAGATGTGCTGCTTTTGTTTGTACCCCTGAACTTCACAAGTGAACACAATTTATTGTCAGCAGCTGCTGCTGTTTTAAGCTCAGCGTGCTGAGCTTCATTTCTCCTGCGCTGCTGCCGTGTGTGTTCTGCTGTCATGTGTGGATCCTCTCTTGAAATCATTGTGCTATAGAAATCCCTCTTGTCTTTGGTGAAAGTTACTGTGAGAGAGAAATGCAGATTAAAGGTGGATGGAGATTTCTGGTTTGGTGGCATTTAACACTTGCATCACGAGGTATGGGATGGCGTGAGGCTGGTTTTGACTGTCCAGTTGTGGTATTTGTTACATGTCATTGTTTTGCAGTGTATATCTATAGCTCTTGTTTGGTACAGTTGTTCTACAACTGCGCTTTATTTTTAGTCCTTGCTCCTCCCAAAGAGATATCTCTGCAGACACTGGCTGTCCTCTGTGGTGTTTGCTGTCCCTGCGGGCAGGGAAGAGTTACAGACAAACTCAGTTTTGTGTCTGCCTTTGTAGCATTTAAAATTCATTTGTCTTTTCAGATTCCAGCATGTAGACTTGGAAATGCATTTCCCAGAGGGGGGCAAAGCTCTTGAAGGAGGAAAACAGTTTAAAGAAGTGAACCATACACCAGTAAATCTGCTGTTTACTTTGAGTTTTCCTCCTGAGGTTTCATCACAGCTCTGCAGGTCATCAGGAGCACTCTGCTTAAACACCTAGAGCTGCTCCTCTGGTCCTGTGGTTTGCTGTGTAACCTGATCAGGCGCTTATGGGCACAGGCAGGGTAATATGGCGAGTGAAGGTCCCTGCTGAAACATCACATAAGTATCATGTCAGATGCCATTTGAAACACAAGGGGGCCTGGACCACATGCTGACACCTTTGAGAGGTTTGGATGGGGCAGGAGGGGAGGGTGTGGGGCAGGGCTGTGCACTCTGTGTGCCTGCCATTCTGGTTCCAACCAATATCTCCTTTGTGGGTAGTAAGAATTGTGACAAAAAATCGCCAACAGTGAAATGTCCTCTCCCTTCCTCCCCCCTTCATCAACATGCCATTTGCTGTACAGATTAGGATTAACATTTTTTAGTTTAAAGACAAAAATAATGCGGCTGCAGTCAGGCTGTGGGAGGGAATGTTGCCAGGATACACAGAGATATCCTGTTGCAGCATTGCCTTTATAGAGACCCTGGAAAGACTTCAGTGAAGAAGACAATTATCTTTTTTCACCATCATTGCAGCTGGGTATTTTGGCCTAAGTTACAGCATGGTGGAACGCTCCTGTTACTAATAAGAAGTGCTTTAAACTGTATTAGCAATGAAATAAAGCAACTGAAAATATACAGGTGGCATCACTAAGCTGAGGTTTTGGAGTTGGCTGAACAACAAAGGGAATATGACAGCTGTCAAACATCTGAAGTCTCAGAGCAGTGGCACTGCCATGGAGATGTTTTTGGTATGACGTTCGTAAGTTTTACATTTGTCTTGCTTTGTTTGCAGTTTGCTGCTGGGTTTGGAGCAGTCCTTTTTTGAAGATGCATTGGAGGTACAGGTTAAGTGAAGGGAGCTGGGCTCTGAAAAGAATTGGTTTTGTGCTTTTTGTTTGGTCATTCATGGGAATGATGGCTGTCTTGAAACTGTTTTTTGTTTTCTCTTTGGTGTCCAAACGAAAGCACAGAAGCTGGTGAAGGGTCTAGGGTGCAAGTGTTACAAGGAGTGGCTGAGGGAACTGGGGTTTTTTTAGTCTGGAGAGAAAGGCTCGGGGGAGACCTGATTCCTCTCTACAACTACCTGAAAAGGAGGATGGAGGGAGAGGTGTATCTGTCACTTCTCCCAGGTAACAAGTTATAGGACAAGAGGAAATGCCCTCAAGTTGCGCTGGGGAGGTTTAGATTGGTTATTATGAAAAATTTTTTCACTGGAAAGATTGTCAAGCATTGGAACAGGCTGCCCAGGGAGGTGGCGGGGTCACCATCTCTGGAGGTATTTAGAAGGTGTGCAGCTGTGGCACTTAGGGACATAGTTTAGTGGTGGACTTGGCAGTGCTGGGTTAACAGTTGAACTTAATGTCCTTAAAGGTCTTTTCCAACCTAAACAATTCTGCGATTCTGTAAAAAATTCTATTGTTTGTGCTCCTTAAAAAAAAAGGACAGAAAAAAGAATTTTATTTCATGTGTAGCCTTAAAAATTAGATAGATATGTTCTCCCCAAACATACCTTGACTGCAAACATTTGGGTTTTGTTTTGTGCGTTTTTGTCTTTGTTTAGAACTTCTCCGCATGCCTACATGTCAGGCAGCTAAAGCTGCTTATGAGCTGGAGATACTCATGGAGAGAATCTCTTCAGTTGCTCACAGAGCCACATCTTCTAATGAGTCTCACTGCTGAGCTGCAGAGGTCAAAGTGAGACCGACTCCTTGCATGGCCTTGGATAAGCCATTATCTCCCTCTCCTTCTTCTGTTAAATAGTTCCTCCCAGAAGAGGTGTGAGACATAATTAGCTTATGCTGGTAAAATGTTTTGAATACAAATGTTGGTTCATAGGAGTGGCTCCCATCAATCATCCTTAGCAGATGCTGTCATTTACCAGCCTCTGATTTTTGGTTAAGCCTTTCACGAGTGGAAAGAAAACAGGACAGACTCAAAAAGTCTTATCAGTATTTATACTCCTGTCTTCAGACGTTTTAGTAACAGTTCCCCATTGATTTAATCTCTTACTGATCACTTTAATAAATGGAGATATTTCCTATTCCATGAGTCTAAAAATTGTGTCCACACTAGCCTGAGGGCTGCTTTTTGTTGTTGGAGCAAAGATAGCTCTGCCTTACCCACCCCTTGCTATCAAACAGGCTGCCATTTGATAATACTATACACGTATAAGTGCCTTTCAGTTTTGTTCTAGTCTGTCACATATTCTCTAAAGCAGATTGATATGTTCTCTGTTGTCCTTAGGATGCCTGAGATAATCTTCCTTTTTCATTGGTGTTGTAAACTTGCTCTGCTGCTGATGGGATAGGAGAAGTTCCCATGATAATGGTGGAGGCAGGGCTGAAATTGTGAAGCAAAGCAT
>JAOEHX010052716.1:0-11681 GCA_025448015.1 Bolborhynchus lineola
CCAGGGAGGAGGGGAAGCTGGGAGGAAGCAGAGACAGGACACCTGACCCAAACTGGCCAAAGAGGTATTCCATACCATAGCACGTCATGCCCAGGAGGGAGAAGCGGAGAGCAGAGACCCGGAAGGGTGGTGGGGGTGCATGGCTTGTTTGGGCTGGGTATTCGTGGTGAGCTGTTGTATTCTTTTTCCTTGTATTTCTCTTGTCATTATCATTATTGGTGGTAGCAGCAGTGGTTTGTGTTATACCTTAGTTACTGAACTGTTCTTATCTCAACCTGTGGGAGTTGTATTCTTTCGATTCTCCATGTAGCAAACTGCGTCACTGATTTACGGCCTAAACCATGACATCCCCGAATTCAAAACCAGTAACAAATTTCTATTCATAGGGCATTCTTCTTGTACTGTTTTTCCTCCTTGCCTTTACTGGTCTCAACTGCCACACTCTACAGCAATAAATATAATATCATCAGGGAATGGGTTGGGTTGGAAGGGACCTTAAAGATCAGTCTGGTCCAGTGTAATATGCAGAGAACAGGGGGTGGTAATTCTACATTTTTCAATGGGAAAGGGGATGAAGCTCTGTTTGAATGTCCACTTTTCATTTGAATAGATGTGTATTGAGTTAAGCCCTTATTTTTAAGAAGTATTTGTATTACTCAAGACAGGGAGGAGCTGCTGGTTGAAATAATTGAGAAGAAAACTCAGTTCAATCAACTTCTAACTAGTTTGTCTTGTGGTCACTGTAAGTTCCTCTTGATACTCCCATCCCACAGTAGCTATATCAGAATCAACAGAGGAAACATGCTGACTTTCACTGCCATCTCTTGCGTTTCTCTGGGACATTTCCAGGGAACTGCAGCTTACCAAGGGGCTTCTCAGAAGAGAGTATAATTCTCATTTCTTTTCTGTTCCAAAACATGCCTCACCCTCACCTCCTCAAAGGAATGGCTGTGGGAGAATACAATAACAACTGATAATGATGAAGATTATTGTTATGGTTATAGTTACGATTTTGAGGCTCGTGAGGCACTGGCACAGCTTTCCCATGGAAGCTATGGCTGCTCCATCCCTGGCAGTGTTCAAGGCCTGGCTGGACAGGGCTTTGGACAACCTGGTATAGTGGAATGTGTCCCTGCCATGGCAGGGGTTTGGAGCTGGATGAATTTTAATGTCTCTCCCAACCAAAACTGTTTTGTTATTCTATGACTATCACTTGTTGATTTAACTGAGCTTTCAATTTTTTCAGTTTCAAGCTTTTCAGCTGACCTCCCCTAGCCTTTCTTTTCAGGATGCAATTTTACCTCTGGTGCCAGTACTGAGGAAAAAAAACCCTGCGTGTTTCTTCAAACCACTCCCATCAATAGCTACCTCACAGTAAAGTTTCTCCATTTTAAATGTCAGTTGTTTTTAGTTTAAGCACTCTGGAGTTTTTTTGTGACCTCAGGTCATTTTTTTAAAGAATGGTTGATACAGTCTCTCAGAAGAAAAAGAGAAAAAACAAATTTCCTTGCCTAGTTTCAGGTAACATCTGAAAGTTCACATGGACCAAGTACACATGAAAGAGCAAAAACTTTTGTAAATCTCTATTTGAATCCCATAGAGGAAAATGATAGAAAATCAATTAACTTTCCACATGAAAAAATAGCTCATATCACTCAGCTTTCCTTGCATAGTTTCTTGATTATGTTTATAAGCAAATAGCCTTGATTATACCTTTGACAGGAAGAAAAGCATTTTAGTTTATTCAATATATGCCGAGTTGTATCATGGAGCAATTAATTTGGCCTACGTGGATATTTTTGCCTTGTTGAAAATGGATATGGCTCACTTAGTGAGTCATGCTCTTGCTGGGTTGACACAATTATCTGTTAATTGCAGAGCATGTAACAGAAAAGTTATTAGGACCTTATATACAGAAGAGAGACTTAAATTGAGTAAACAAAAAGGCAGTTTCAGTAACGTGTCTGAAATGTCTTCTCTAGTAAAAAATTGGGAGAAATCTGAGCTGAACTTCAGAGTCTGTGCCCATCCTGGGGACTGAACCAGCACCCCACACATTAAGGCAGCCCCTACATGGGGAATATTCAGGCTATTTTCTATTGGTTCTGTACTGAAATGAGGAGTGGAAGTGATTCTTTGTTGTGTATTGAGAGGTGTTATTCAAACTCTTGTGCAGCTATGAACTATTGATAGCACATCAAATTTGCAGTAGCATCTACAGTAGCTGCTGCACTAGCTGCTGCTTAAAACAATTTTTGCCTCAAGCTTTATCATGGGTTTAGCAGTATCAGTCATTTTTCTCCTTCTTGGTAGCTGGTGCAGCACTGTGTTTTTTGACTTTTCGCCTGTGAAAAGCACTGATAACACCAATGTTTTCAGTAACTGCTTAGAATATTTTGGTCTGACAAAGGACTTTCTGACTCTCATGCTATGCCAGGGGGGAGAGGAAGCTGGGAGGAAGAGGAGGCAGGGCATCTGACCCAAACTGACCAGAGATATTCCATAACACAGCACAGCATGCTCAGGAGGGCAGGGAGACAGAAGAGAGGGGTTTGCTGCTGGGATTGGGCTTGCTATCGGGTGGTGAGCAGTTTCCTTGTATTTCCTTGGTCATTATTTGAATTGGTGGTAGCAGCAGTGGTTTGTGTTATACCTTAGTTACTAAACTGTTCTTATCTCAACCTGTGGGAGTTGCATTCTTTCGATTCTCCTTCCCATCATTCTGGGAGCAGGGGGAAGAAAGAGGGGAGAGTGAGAGAGCAAAACTGCATGGCTGAGAGTCTTAAACCATGACAAGCTTATAGGCAAAACCAATTACATTTGTTGTGTTTGCAGGGAATTTGATTTTTTTAATGACTCTTGTCATTCAAATATTCTAAATATAACAAAAAACCACATTCAATTTCTTTTTTTTTTTATTATTAAGAATTAAAATAAGTGATATTAAGAAGCCTCTTGATTTATCTCTTTTGGTAATGTCTGTTTTCTTGTCTTGCTGAACTAGTACAAGTGGGTTGCTTGACTTTCCCTGGTGGATCTTGCCTGTTGGGGATGTATTCATCTCCAGCGTGCATTTCTGTCTGCTGGGTCTCTGCTGGTGATCAAATATCCAAGAACTGAATAATCATAGAATCATAGAATAGTTAGGGTTGGAAAGGACCTTAAGATCATCCAGTTCCAACCCCCCTACCATGGGCAGTTACAACTCTCACTAAACCATATCTCCCAAGGCTATGTCCAACCTGGCCTTGAACACTGCCAGGGATGGAGCATTTACAACTTCCCTGGGCAACCCACTCCATCACCAGAGACTCTATCTTACAAATTCACTCAGAGCTGTCTAAACTCAGTTAAAATATTATTACACATTTTTCTAATATCCCAAGGCCGTAAACAAACAAAAAAGCCTGCATACGTGAGGAACAATACTCTCATTGCATGCTGTCCTTTTTGTTTTCTTAGCGAAGGACCTTAGAAGCCCCTTTCTTAAGGAAGTTGTTTGTGAAAGGAAGCTAGTAGCTATGGTTAGGGGAAGAATCAAAATGGGAGAGGAAGTTTTCTTGCAGCAGTGTGAAGATGAATCTGTACTAGAAATGAACCTCATAGGTGCAGAATTGTGGCTGTGAGTGCTGTACCACAGGATTTGTGTGTTCTGAGCTAGTACATTCTGCATTTTTTAGAGATTTAATTTAATTATAAATCCTAGATTTCCTAATTATTATTTTAGGTTGTGACAAAATTGGGCTGGAAAACATAAGTATGGAAGGAGCACTGTCAAATGTGCTCTCTAGGCTTGTGTACCAGTAAAAATATGGAGTATGTCCAGAATGGCAAAGCCCAGTATCCAGAATGGCTGCATATCATGTTGCCTTGTGTTGGGTGCAGTTTACATCACCTAATTCAGCGAAGATTGGCTTTCTTAAGGGCAGGTTTCCAATCTGCTTTTGGCTCACTGATGGAGCCAGTGTGGTGAACGGATTAACTCAGTACTACCCCTTCTAGTCTTTTGGACCAACTGAGAACTGTAGTTTCAGTGACCTTGACTGTGATGATCAGGCTTAATTGACACAGGGCAGTCAGTAAACATATCTGTGAAAATAAATGTATTTGTTTTCCACGCTGCTGGTACGAAAAGACATTTACTTTGCCCATCTGTGGCATGAGTGGTAGGTACAGTGTAGCCTACTACCTTCCCATCCATAGGGATTACACAGAAAAAGACTTTTTCCCTGTTTTGTTATTTCATATAATCATATATTCATAGAATTGTTGAGTTGGAAGGGACCTTAAAGCTTACCCAGTTCCAATTTAAATTTGTCCGTCCAATCATCCCAGGTGCCATACGTTTTTGTACTTTTTTAGTTTTTCAAAATGAAAAGTCTCAAAAAATCATATGCATTCACACTACTGTATTTTCCTTGCATTAAGGTTCTGATTTTAAATTTTAGCATTCTTCATCAAAAGGAAAAAAATACGTTCTGATCTTGTTGAAAGACAAAGAGAGGGTTTGGGAACTCTGTTAGTGTTCGGACCAACACCACAGTTAGCCATGACCTACCCCTCTTAAAGACAGAAGAATGTGTCAAAGATGGTTGAACATGTCACTGAGGCATAAATGCAATTGCCGTGTATAGCTAATCACTCCCACTTTAACTGAAATGTGATTTCCATTTAGTTTGGCTGTTTCACAAAAATATTAAATAAAGACAATATTTTTGGAAAAAAAAAAAAAAGACAACCCTGATCTATTTCAGTTCTTGAATTTTTCCACTTAGGCCTGTGGTCATCAATTCCTGACTTGAGTTTTACTCCACAAGAATAAAAGACCAGCAAGAGACTCCCAAGTGTGCTGCTAACTGGTTGAATCTGTTAAGAGAATAATGGATGATAGGCAGGGTTTGAGGTAAAGCTGAAAAAGGGAGAGAAGAAAAGTCAGTAACTAAAAAGGCTTTTTCTCTTGGAGAAAAAAGACTAAAGGGGTGAAAGCAAAGGCCAGGATGAAAGGGGCTTGGAGCAACCTGATCTAGTGGAAGGTGTCGCAGGCTGTGGCAGAGGGTTGGCACTGGATGAGCTGTAAGGTCCCTTCCTGACCAAGCTATTCTATGATTCTGTGATTCTATGAAATTTGATTCGGTTGTGAAATGAGATTAAGATGATCAACATGGGATATACTGAGCATCATGTAATAGTTCAAAATGCTCCAGGTGCTGTTTTCCAATACCTAAGTCTACAATAAGAAAATATTTTACTGGGGAGAAATTCTTAGTTTAACTTTTTTATTTTTTCTTAATTTTCTAAACTAATGGGCAAAGGAGGGTAGTGGTATTGACACTGTAATACGAATTCTCACTTTAGAACAGATGATGGCAATGTTGCACCACTCCTGAAGAAATTATCATGGGGCAGTTACCCAGCCAAAATTAATTTACTGAGCAATAAAGAGGCTGATGCAGTAAAGTGATGCTTTACCAAGGGAATATTAAACTTGTACATGGCAGCACTGATCATGTTTTCCATTAAAATAAAGAGTAAAGTATAAGAAAAACACTCTTTTTCCTTTTCTTTTACCACACTTACGTTGTTTATGTTCATCCTAAGCACCGATACAGTTTAAGTTTTGCAGAGATACTGTAGGTGGTATTAGAAAAAGATATGACTGTTTAGTTTTATTCCATAAACCCAAATATATTTCCTTAAAGGAGCACTTAAATTAATTAAAACCTCTACCCACGGGGCAGAGAGATAAAACAAGAGTTGTGAAGATTTCTCCCTCTAAAAAGAAAGCTTGACTGCTCAAAACAGCTAGCCATGAATTTTCAAAAAATCTCTAGCCTAACTGTAAGCTTCCCTAAACGTATACAAAGAAATGCAGAAGAAGTTAGAGGGAAAAGCTTCAGGCATGTGTAAAGGTGAGTTTCTGTCTGAAGATGGCTCTTGGCACAAAACCCCCTGAAGCTGGTGTTTGACTCAGCCCTTCAGGTGATCATTGCAGCAGACCAGTGTCACAGTTTAAGTCCATCTGCTAACGCTGAACCTCACAGCCTCTCTCTCTCCATCCCCTTCCTTCCCCTCATCTGGGAGGGATGGGGAGGAGAGTCAAAAGAGAGTAACTCCTACGGGTTGAGAAAAGAACAGTCCGATAACTAAGGTATAACACAAAACCACTACTGCTGCCACCAATAATAATGATAAGGGAAATAACAAGGGAAGAGAATACAGCTGCTCACCACCTTTTGACTGATACCCAGCCTCACCCTAGCAGTGATCTAGCCCTTTTGGGTAACTGCCCCCCAGATTATATACAGGGCATGATATCAATGGTACGGAATACCTCTTTGGTTAGTTTGGGTCAGTTGTCCTCTCTCTGCTTCCTTCCAGCTTCTTCTTCTCCCTGGCAGAGCATGAGACTCGGAAAGTCCTTGGTGAGAGTAAACATTACTGAGGAACAACTGAAAACGTCAGTATTATCAGCGTTGTTTCCAGGCTGAAAGTCAACTGCACTGCAACAGCTACTAAGAAGGAGAAAAATGACTGCTGCTGAACCCAGGACGGTATCCACCCCTTATTCTGTACCATTCATGTCATGCTCAGATCCCACATTTTTCAGTATACCATCACTCTTGTCTCATTCATATATATCTCCACACACACAAAGAGAGAGAGAGCATTCCTTAGTGCAAGGACCAATCCTATAAAACTGCTGAGTTCATCCAGGCCATGATGTTGGGCTTCATCTCTTGTAACAGTCTTTCAGAGCAGGAGAGGTTGTGTGCAGTGTTGGATTGTTGCCTGCTGATGACACAGTGGAACACGTCTGGTCTCTGCTGAGCTTGTCTATTTTTGTCAAAATTCATTCTTTGCTGGGATGATGGTCACAGGGAAGTCAAGGCCAGTGGCTGGTGAGGTGGTGGTTGGATGTTGCTGGGTGATAAAAGTGGTACGTAACAGACAACAGCATATAATTGAGTTCATTTGCTGTTTTACCCTAAAATCAAATCTACTGATGTACACATCAGACTTCTCCTTCTTCCCACATTACCCACCAAGTATATGAGGTCCCTGAGCAAAAGCCATCCCATGAGTGTGTTTGCCTTTACCTGAAGCAGGAATAACCTAGGCCATCTTCCTCAGCAAATTCTTTATGTGCACCATAGGAACTTTATTGTCTTCTGCAGGATGTAAAAGTTCTGACTGGGCTGGGCCAGCCCTCTTGGCAGAGCCTCTGGCATTGATCAACCGGGTGGCCTTTGGTAAATGTGTATCCCAATGTCTGAAAGTCCCACCACCCATTGTTCTCAGTGTAGTTTAGAACAGCCCATTGTACCTTCCAATTTTCCCAGAGGCTGGTGCATGTTAGGGGATGTGATATATCCACTCAAAGCCATGCTCTTTGGCCCAGGTATATATAAAGCTGTTCCGTAAATGAGTCCAATTATCTGACTCAGTTCTTTCTGGGGTGCCGTGTCACCACAAAATCTGGTTCTCAAGGCCCACGATAGTGTTCTCTGCAGTGCTGCGGGGCACAGTGTATGTTTCCAGCCATCCGGTGGTTGCTTCTGCCATGGTAAGCACATGGCACTTGCCTTGGAGAGTTGATGGGAGTTTGATATAATATACTAGGCCTTCCCATATTTTTACTTCAGCCATCATCCTTCATGCACCAAAGAAGCTTTAACCATTTGGCTTGCTTAATTGCAGCATGTGTTTCACAGTCATGAATAACCTGGGCAATAATGTCCATTGTTAAAGTCCACCCATCAATCATGAGCTCATGTGTATGTTGCATCTCTGCCCTGATGGCCTGAAGTGTCATGAGCCAACCAGGCCAAAAGAGATTCATCGTTCTGTTGCCAATCTAAATCCTCCTGAGCCACTTTAATCTTAGCAGCTTTATCCACTTGGTTGTTCTGGTGTTCGTCAATGGCGCGACTCATGGGTATATGAGCATTTAGGTGGCATAACTTCACAATCAGGTTCTGCACCTGGACAGCAATATCACAGAACCATAGAATAGTTGTAAAGGACATTACAACTATCTAGTTCCATCCCCTCTGCCATGATCAGAGACAATTCACAGTAAACCATATTACTCAAGCTTCTATCCAAACTGGCCTTGAACACCACCAGGGGTGGAGCATTTACAACTTCCTTGGGCAGCCCATGCCAGTGCCTCACCACACTCACAATAAAGAACTTCTTCCTTATATCTATTATAAACTTCTCCTCTTTGAGTTTCAGCTCATTACCCCTTGTCGTATCACTACAGTCCCTAATGAAGAGTCCCTCCCCAGCATCCTTATAAGCCCCCTTCAGATACTGGAAGGCTTCAATGACATATCCAAGCAGCCTTATCTTCTCCAGGCTGAACCATCCCAACTTTCTCAGGCTGTCTTAATACAGGAGGTGCTCCATTCCCCTGATTCTCCTCATGGCCCTCCACAGTTCAACAGCTCAGATGGGACTGCCTCTGCAGTGTCAGTTCCTCTGCTTCCTTTGCTGCATTCACCACCAAAGGGCATTTGCCACCATCCATGTGTCTGTATAGAAGTAAAGTACTGGCCACTTTTCTCATAAAGCAGTGCCCAAGGCCAGCTGGATGACACTCACCTCTGCGAGCAGACTCGATTCACCCTCTCCTTCAGTAGTTTCTGCAAATCATCATCAAGGACTCCATACAGCTGCCTTCCATCTCCAATGCTTTTCAACAATACATCCCTAAGAGAAGGAAGTGTGACAGGAGGGACAGAAGAATCCCCTGGATGGATAAGGAGCTGCTGAGGAAAATTCGAAGGAAAAAAGAGACTTACAAAATGTGGAAGCAAGTAGAAGAAACCTGGGAAGAATACAGGGATGTTGTCTGGGAGGCTAGGGACCAGGTTAGGAAGGCTAAGGCCCACTTAGAATTAAACTTAGCTAAGGATGTTAAGGACAACAGGAAGGGATTCTACAGGTACGTCGCAAATAAAAGGCTAGGAACAACATGGGCCCTCTCCAGAAGCTATCAGGAGTCCTGGCTACCATGGAATTAGAGAAGACTGAGGTTCTTAATGACTTCTTTGCCTCAGTCTTCACAGGCAAATGCTCTAACCACAAAACCCAAGTCTTGGAAGGCAGACTCAGGGACTATGAGAATGAAGACCGTGGGCCTACTGTAGGAGAGGATCTGGTTCAAGACCATCTTAAGAAAGTGAATGTACACAAGTCCATGGGACCTGATGAAATCCATCTGCGTGTCCTGAAGGAGCTGGGAAATGAAGTTGCTAAGCCACTGTCCATCATATTTGAAAAATCATGGCAGTCAGGTGAAGCTCCTGACAACTGGAAAAAGGGAAATATAACCCCCATTTTCAAGAAGGGGAAAATGGATGAGCTGGGGAACTACAGAGCAGACGACCTCACCTCTGTGCCTGGCAAAATCTTGGAGTGCATTCTTCTGGAAGGCATGCTAAAGCACCTGAAAAACAACAAGGTGCTTGGTGACAGCCAGCATGGCTTCCCTAAGGGGAAATCATGACTGACAAATTAGGTGGCTTTCATCCCTGCCCATAGCCTGGGTGTTGGAACTAGATGATCTTAAGGTCCTTTCTAACCCTAACTATTTTATGACTCTATAAACATCTCCAATATGCAAATGCCAGTCCAGCCGCGTTTGCTATTTTGATCCTTACTGATCCGAATTCATTGATAGTGCGCCATGCTGCCCAGTCCTGTCTGCTGCAACTACCAGTCTGGCCATGTTTGCTATTTCAATCCTTACTTATCCCTATTCAGTGTTACTGCGCCACACTGCCAGTCCAATTGTGGTCATGAACCCTCATGACCACACTGTGAGATGGGATTGCGTTCAGTGAGAAAATTGTTATCATCTACCGAATCAGTGCAGTTTATTATGATTGGTGGCAGAAACAGTGCAGTTTATTGATGCAACAGGTACAGGGTCTTATGGATTGAGGGTGATAAATACTGTCTGCTGAAGCACGTGGGGATAATAGTTACATGGATACAAGTGCTTGATAAAGTTAACAGAGCCTGGCTATATAATATAAAAGTAACTGTGAAAAGTAACTCTATAGTGATTCAAAGTTTTCCCCGTGAAGCACTGGATGCAGTACAAGTCTTACCCACAGGCGTCCCTATGGGGGGAAAGAATGGTCCAGCCAGTCGTCTGGTCCCAGGAGTCTGTTGCTGTTATCTTCTGTGATCGTATCTTCCCCAATATTCCCCCTTCTCCTAGGTCATTTTATACTATTTTTTACCTTCACCTTGAGTGGCTCTAGTCATACATACCTTTATTATTGGCGCAAATCTCTCTCTCTTCACTTTTAAAGGTATATGACACCAAAAATTCAGAGAGCATGCTCAGTGCGGGGAGGTCTTGTTTTGATGGGGGTCATATTGGAGATGGGAGTGTATTTTAGCATGTAAACAAATTATAATGATATTATAATGAAGCAAAGTTCACAGAGGATGGCATTTTGTCAAAAGATGACAGGTTACTGACTCAGGGTAGCATACTCGCAGCTTATCAGTTTCTTGTGCCACTGAGTTCCTGTTTCTTGCCAATGTTAAGCCAAATTATGGCCGTAAGTTCTTCACTTCCCTCCAGCATTTGTCTGTCTATGCATGGGAACCGCTGTGGAGTGCACATTGAAGGGGTGGCTGCATCCTGCTTTGAGAGTCTCGGAAAGTCTCTTTTTTACTTATGTGTGAACAATGCTGCATTTCAAATGTATGTTTAAATCCTAATTATTCCACAGCTGTATCGCCCCACACGATAATGTCAGCAATATACTACAGTTGTTCTGGAGCTTGCCCCTGTTCCAATGCAGTCTGGATTGGTTCATGGCAGATGACAGTGCTGTGTATTCACCCCTGGGGCAGTCCATTCCAGGGGTACTGTACTCCCCACCAATTAAAAACAAAGAGTGGCCTGCACTCTACTGCTAAAGGAATCTAGAAAAAATGCATTGACAATATCAATCGTGGCATACCAGTTGGTTGCCTTTGACTCCAGTTCATACTGAAGTTTAGCATGTCCGGTACGGCAGCACTCAAGGGTAGTGTGATTTCATTCAGGCCACGGTTCACTTTTTTTTTAACTGAGGTAGTTTATGAAAAGGATGAATGGAGTCTCTGGACCAGTTACTATGGGCTGTTTTTGCCATTCCCTCCCAGTTAGTCTGATTTCAGTCTCCAGTAGAGTCAACGTTTGGTATTTTCTTCCATGCAAAGGTTTCAGATGTAATATAAGCTCTTTTAGATGCAGAGGGTGAGATTGGCCATTTACTTCTGCAAGTGTGGATGGAATAAAAGTCAAGTAATTCACACTGGATCATGAAAAAGCAATGGCTCAGCCTGTCTCATAATTGAAACCAGTTGTACACATATGAAGTGGCACAGGCTAGAAAATTGCGAGTGAAGACAATGGTGCTGCTATCATAGAAACTCAGATTGGTAAGGGTTGGAAGGGGCATTAAAGCTCTTCCAGTTCCAAACCACTGCCATGGGCAGGGGCTCTTTCCACTAGGCCAGATTGCTCCAAGCCCCATCCATCCTGCCCTTGGTTAGGGGTGCCAACAAACCCTGGTGCCAGGGACGGGGTAGCTACCGCTTCTCTGGGCAAGCTGTGCCAGTGCCATACCACCCTCACAGGGAAGAACTTCTGCCTAAGAGGTCATTTC
>JAOEHX010052716.1:11691-28411 GCA_025448015.1 Bolborhynchus lineola
ATCTCCCTTCTGTCAGTTTAAAACCACTTCAAGTCCAATCCCATACCCTTAAAATGTATTCATCCTTAGCAAATAACATATTGGCCAATGAAAAGAACTAATTTATTTTTTCCAGCATGATATGAACAAGGCATGTTCATTTAGTTTATTAAGAGCTCATGGAGTTTTTGCAATAGATTTTTGCTGTTCCAAACATTTGAAAGACAGGGAGGAAAAAGTCTATTTTCTTAAGTTTTTGCTCTCTTCAAATGTTATCCCTGAAGGCATATGTATTTACTTGACAAAACCAGCAAATGTCACAGCTCAGATTTCAGCTTATGTCATCTTTCAGGGCTGAGAGCCATTAAGTTGTTAGTAAATTCCAGCCTAGAAATACTTTGAATTTTTCCATTCCTAAAGCATCTTTCATAGGCAACATTTCCCTTGTAGCCTCCAGCAACAATATTTGACATTTTTATATTGCATTTTAGCGAATCTTTTTCCAAAATGTCTCACATCAGTGTATTTTAAAGAAGTGTGTTTCTACAATATTTTCAAGCAAATAGCCATATCTCATTATTTTAATACCAATTTCTGCAATACACATTAGCAGAAGAGGTAAGACTAATCAAGTCTAAATTTTTAATGTACTACTGCATGTTGAGACCTTTGGGAAAGATCTGCTTTGGCGTCATGTTCTCATGTTGAACAATGACTTCTAATTTTTTGAATATCTGTCTGTGATCCATCCTAAGTCATCTTCAAAAGAGTCCCATTTTCTTGGTTGCAGCCAGCATGTTTTCTAGTATAACAACAGAATTTATACTTATTGTATGAAGCTCTCAACATTCAAGTTGGGCATTTTGCTTGATGTCTTCTGTGTTAACACTACTCACCATTCTATTGACTATGATTGGCACACAATAATTTTAGCCTTTACCCTCACTAGTTAGCTTAGTTTTAATGAAGGCCATCAGAATCTTAAATAGCCTGTCACCGAACTGCCATCTTACTCTCTCCCTGTAGTGCCTAATTCTGTTTTTGTCCCAGTATTTCTGGACTCACTGAAATACTCCCAGTATTTCTGGACTACTACTTTTTATGCTCCAGAAGAAGCTCATCTTCATTTCAGTTTTCATGGTTGAAGGACGTTCGTGTGAATGCGGCAGAGATGTGAAAAAAAGTGAGGTTTAAGAACCAGGTCTAGAAAAAAGAATTCATTATGGTTGATGCCCTTCTGTCCTAGAAGCAGTGATGTTCCCTCTGTGTGTACACTGCAGGCTTTGCTACTATGGATCTGAAGCCCATTACAAGAGGAGTAGCACTGTGGGCTACATTGGGAAATCTAAGAGCACCTCAATGCATAGGAAAGCCAGCTAGATGATTAAATGGGACTTTCTAGAACTATAACTCTCTGTCTATAGATATATAATCATCCTGTTTTCTGTAGGCTACGCCACTGAACTTACCGGACTTGGTGATCTGCAGAGGTACATGCCGTTCTCTGAGAAAGAACAGAGGAAGCCTGCTACTCTGAAATGCAAAACACTTTGTTCTGAAAGTCTTTGTGGTTCATGTTAATTTAAAATAAATCAAATATTGAAAAATATAGTCTAAATTTAAGGAGCAAATACAACTTCATCTTTTTTGACTGACTTCTCCTGATATTATATAATTTCTTGGTAAAAAAGAATGCATTCTAGTGTCATTTTTATCCTTTCAAAACCCCTTTTAATTTTGAAACAAAATAGTGAAACCCTTTTACTTGTATGTGTATGCATAAATGAAAAATATTGAGAAATAAGAAAAATGCAGGTAAAACCCCCTATATCTTCTGCTCTGTCTTTGCTTCAGACTCTTAGATGACACCAATGAAGAAAAGTAGCTACTAAAGTGGCTTTCATGCATCTGAGTGGGAACAAAAGTCACCTTTATAAATTTCTAACAGTGAGTCTGAAGTTTATAATCAGCCTGTTTCTGGGCTTGAGAGTCAAGGAATTCCCTTTACGGAAAGTAATTTATTTTTTTTTTGCTTTCCACATAATCTAAAAAATTCCATGTATCCTGTTCTGACAGCTGTTACTCAGCTAATGTGTCTCAAAAGTTTGTATCCATGTTAGGAAAAGATAGGTCATGCTATTCTTAAATACACCCCCAAGGCTACCTTTGGCCTCAATGTTATAAAACTCATTAATTGCCTTTATCTTAGTAATGCCTTCTATCCCGCCTTTTGTTGTGTACACTGGTTGTTTTGATTGTATCTAGTCATAATTTTCAAGCACTGCTCAAGTAACAAGGAAGAAGCTGTACTGACAATAGTGATAAGCATTTTTTGAGTCGGAAATTTGGAGAGATTGTTGGCTTATTTCTTTTCCCCAAAGTAACATCATGTTACTCTCTCTGCCTGATAGTTGTCGGAGGAAAGCATTTAAAAAGTAACCAGTTTTTAACTTTATCTTGTGCCTGGTTGCTTCATATTTTCTCTTTGAATCCTTCTTCTTGGAATAATGCTGAAATTGACTTTAAAATCTTTGTCAGTTGTAATTGTTTCTACTTAGGATCTAGAAGGCTGCTCAAGAAATTTATTTCCTACTCATACTGGAAAAATCAGATAAAGTGAGTTAAGACTGATACACTTCATAGATGAAAATCATATATATTTTATTAAAGTATATCTATTAATACTCTAAAGAGGCAGTGCTCCTGTGTCATTGGGCAGTGGTTGGAGTGCAGCTGTGACCAGGCTGTCTTTTGAAGAGCATTGTAAACCTCACATTGCACTGTTGGTATGGTATAAGTGCTAAAAACAGAATAAGAAAAACGACTCAAAAGAAGGAATAGCGACTCACTTGGCTGCCTGATGCTTCCACTGTCTTCCACTGTACTCCTTCTTTCATCATCTTTCCTCTTCCCAAAAAAAAAAAAAAAAACTGGAGAAAACCATAGGAAATGCTGGGAGTCATGTTTCTGAAAGACAGAGGAGATGACAGAGATGTTTTTTTTTCCATATGGGTGAGCCAAAGTGGTATAGGAAGGGGGGTGACATTACCTACAATCTCCAAATTGCAGAAAGAAAGCAAGACACAAGGAAGAAATCTTAACACTTGGGAAGGATATTTCTGTGATTATCCTCCAAAAGCAGGTAGTGAAACACATCTATTCACAACCCCTTTTTTTCTTCAGGATTTTTCATTACTTTTGGGTGGGGGAAGACCTGCATCTAACTACCTCCTTTTAAGAAATTTAAAGATTAAATATGGAGCATCTGCTTTTCACAAGTGTTCAAAATGTTTAAAATAAGAGTGATTGCTAGTAGAAAAACAGGTTTTGTAATCTAGCAAATACATTTCAGAGTCTTAACATTACATTTCAATCCCTCCCTCCTACACTGTAGACTGCTATAAATCTCAGGGCAAAAACCCCCTAGCTCAAGCAGGAATCAGGATGTCATGAAGAAAGACACTGGTTTTGGGTCAAGTAGGTGTCAGGACTGCTGCTTTTGGATGCATTTTATAGTACATTGTTCTTTCATATAAAGATACAAAGGAAGTGCCAGTGTCATGGCTTTTGTATGCTGTGTCTTTTATAAGGAAAGGAAAAGGAAAGAGAAAGGGAAAGAAAAAGGGGAAAGGGAAAATGAAAGGGAAAGAGAAGCATATTTCTACGATTTGTTCCAGAGATTATCACATCCATCACCAAAACTCATAAAAGAAAACAGTGTTTTGTTAAGAGCAGTTATAAGCACAAAGCTCGTAATTGAATTTCAGTCCTAATACTTTTTAAGAAACATATAGTCCAATGAAAGGCACACTGGGGTAAAGACAGATGAGTGCAAAGGCTGTGACAGAGTTAGTGTGTGGTCAAAGCAGATGGAAGAGTGCAGTGCAAAGCATCAGTGGAAAATGGCACTGATGGCTAGCATAGAGCGGGAATGTGAAGAGCACGAAAAAAGAGTGGGTTTTGTGGTTTTCTGATTTATCTTTCAGCTGACATATTTTTCACTCATGTGCATCTCATTGTCCAGCCAATGCCATTGGATGGGCCAAACAAAGCGTATAAAAACAAGTGGCTCCATAGACTCTCCTATTCACATGCAGCCAGCTGACAAGACTGGGCTTAATCTACCATTTCCGTGAAGTTGTGTCTGAAATGTTAAGCTCTCAGACACTATAGGAGAACAAAACCTTTGAGGAGCAATTGAGGGACCTGATGTTTTTATTCTGAAGAAAAGAAGGCTGAGAGGGACCTTTTTGCTCTCTACAACTATCTGAAAGGATGTTGTAGCAAGGCAAGGTTCAGTCTCTTTCCCGGAATAACAAATGATGGGACAACAGGAAATGGCCTCAAATTGGGCCTGGGAAGGTTCAGACTGGATATTAGGAATAATTTCTTCACCAAAAGGATTGACAACCCGGATAGTTTGTATTAACTTGTAGAGGCTACTTAGAAATACAGTTTCTGCATGCCATGGTATAATATGCCTTAAACTTTTTACTTTAGTCTGTAATCCCTAAATATGCTAAGGAACCACTTGAGGTTTATGTCAGAAGCTGAGACAATACATTGAGAGAAGAGGTATACCTGGCCCAAAAGTTTGCTATTAACAATTCATGGTAATGATTAGAAGCATCTATAAAAAACTGTGAGCTCGCTGATTTATGCAGCAGTGGCGTTAACACCAAAGTTGCACTTTTGGAAAGAAAAAAGCATGTGTAAGGGAAAAGTCTGAGTGAAAGCTGCTCTGTAGTATAAGGAGACTACAGTAAAACAAGGCTAGTTTTGTAGGTATGCGATTTTCACACAGCCAGGCTTTGTAGGCTTTAAAACCAGTTTTAGCACTGCAGCTCAGATGAATAACAAATGCTTGGTCTTTTTTTCAGTATCCATTTACCCTGACATCTGGAGAGTCAAGCGAGTTGTTTAGGTCAGCTTGAACTTTGTATGGAGATGCGAATACAAGTCCATTAATACACATTCAATATATGCGCAACAGTATGCCCTGCTGCATTAATGTTTATGATACATTCTAAAGCTCTCAAGTGTATATGTTGAAATGTAAGATCTCAACAAGCAGTGAATAAGTGAATTTAAAAATATGAGATGCAGTGAACATGAGACAGTAAATGTGTCTTGTTTGTAGTTTCCTGGACAATCACAGCTTGGAACAGTGCTTCTGAAATATTTTAAATATTTTTTCAGACTGAAAGCAGAGCTTGTGAATTACAACAATCATTTTTTTTAAATATTTCTGAGATCTGTCATTTTTTTTGCAGCAGAATAGTGAAGAGATTTTAAAAGTCTAAACACTGTACGCCACCTTAAAAGAAAGAAATCAATACACCATTGTCCCCACTCCACCCCTCAAACAGTGTATTTCTGCATATGAAGTTGTCTGGAAAATTGTAGATTCATCATAGGTTTATTGATGTTTATGAGCCTTCCAAAATATGCTGCCAAACATGAGACTTTTTATATTACTCACCCTTGCAAAAAACAAGAGCAAGCCAGCAATATGTTGAGAATACACATAGTATCAGCAGAAATCATTCATACAATCCATTCATTGCAGAAGGCCGTGCATTTTTGTTGCCAAATGAATGCATTAGCTTTCCGTAATGCAAATGGAAGTGAAAGTGTATAGTAGCACAACAGTACTTTTGCATAGAGTTAGAAGATCTGTACTTATAATAAGTTCATATATCAAGGCAGATTTACTCTCTTTAATGTTGTCTGCTGCAGAGGATAAGTTAAATAAAGATACATTTTTAATCAGCTAAAGCAACTTTTTATATAATGCTTAGAAGAGAAGCATCAGTTCCTGTGGATATTTGTCATAGTATTGCCTAGACAAAACACATGTTTATCAAACAGCTGGTGGAGCAGCCTTACTAATATTATTTATTTATCTATCTATTTGTCTAATTTTTTCTCTATTTATTTTTAAAAATAAATCCAAAAATACATGCCTTTCAAAAGGAAAAAGACTGTCAGTCGAATGACTGATCTAGAGGTAACATCACTTACAAAAGTCTTATCCCTGATATGAAGAATGAATTTGAATCAAATTTAGATCTTTTCTGTGCCTTCAAATAGTGAATATGTCCAGATAGATAAATCAAAATTTATGGTAGAAAACAGGGAGTTGGCACCAGATCAAAGTTCTGGAACCTGGAATCAGGGACAGGGTCTTCCTCACCATATGTGCTGTGACTCCTTGGGTGATGAGCTCTGTCATGTTCACATTTGGTATATGGCCTCCTCAAGTGTGCAACACAGTAGCATAAAACTGGGGCATTTTGGGGGGACTGAAGTATAATGCCTTTTCAACATATTTGTTCCCAAGGTATCAACTCAACAATTTGTTGAGTTTGCGCTTCACCATAGCAAAATTAAATTTTATCTCTTTTTTCCGATCTGAGCGGCTGTATAAGCTCTTAGAGGTCAAATTTGCTGGCCTCAGGAAGTACCATTTTGGCTGAGCATTTGAAGTATTTTCCACACTGTTGTGGTTTAAGCCACTCAGCGAGTTCACTCACTTATTTCCCCCCTCTTTCTTCCCCCACTAGTTCCTTGGGGCATGGGGAGGAGAATAGAAAGAATGCAACTCCCACAGTTAGAAATAACAACAGTCCAGTAACTAAGGTATAACACAAACTACTACTGCTACCTGCAATATTTATAATGACAAGAGAACTACAAGGGAAGAGAATACATCTGCTCACCACATTTTACCAAGCCCAACCCAGCAGTGAAGCACCCTCTTGGTCCCTGCTCTTACTTTTTATCTCCTGGGCATGAAGGGTTGTGGCATGGAATATCTCTTTGGTCAGTTTGGGTCAGCTGTCCTCTCTCTGCTTCATTCTGACTTCCCCTCCTCCCTGGCAGAAAATGAGGCTCAGAAAGTCCTTGGTCAGACTAAACATTACTAAACAGTAACAGAAAACATTGATGTTATCAGCACTGTTACCCGGCCGTTAGTCAAAAACACAGAGCTGAACCAGCTACTGAGAAGAAGAAAAATGACTGCTGCTGCTGAACCCAGGACACACTTTCAAACTGACACTCGGGCACAGAAGATCTTAGACGTATTTACCCTAGTCTGTCCATCTCTTTTAACCTTATTAATTATTCATCAGCAGACAGACAGAAGCCATTCTATATTTCTTTGTGTTTTCAGAATGTTGAAAGATGAATGTTGCTGACAGCTTCATAAAGTTCACATCAGACTGTTGTTCTCTTTCGTTTGTAAGCATTTCTAGGCTTGAGCTATCCATACGGCTCAGAATATATTGTGTCTTTCGTGGGAGTGCAAGAGAGTCTACTGCATCCTCTGCCTGTACAGCCAACTTCTCTTAGATGAGGAGGAGATGGAGCCATACATGAAGGGGTGAACTAACCCCTTACAAATCTACAAGGCCTAGGGTCAAATATAAAAAATTATCAGAAGGCACCAAGTTGTAAATCAACAAACACTATCAGCCATGGCTTTCAGCACGCAGTGTACTATGTTCTTTGGCCTGTGATAAAGAGGAAAAGAGCAAATAAAAAGGTGCATTGAAGCGATTACACTGTTTCATGTACATATTAAGTATGTTTTGATATATATAGCAAAACCAACAACTAAGCCCAGGCAGTTTTGAAATGTGTTCCACATTTCATGACTACTTCTATGAGTACATTTTATTTTTTAACAACAAAAGTAGGTATTTTGATGGTTGTAACATTTCAATACTTGTGCTACTGAGGCTAAAGGCCAGAAAATGAGAGCTGCAGTAGGAGCTGTCAGGCACAAGTCCCATAAAAACTAAGGTAACGTGCCCAACCTTGCAACAGATAATATGAAGGTACTTTGCGTTAACTATATTTACATGCTTAGCTAGCCCGGGGAATGTAAGCAGCCACTACGTGGATCGAACACAGACTGTGATTTCTGAGCAGGACAAATGCAGCTACAGAGAAGAGTGATGAAACCAAGCACAATAGCCAAGAGAAAGGCTTGCCAGTATGTACCTTGGCCTCTGCTTGGTACTTTGCATGGCTGCATATAGCTGGAGTGGGAAAATTCTTACTTATCTCCCATATGGCCACGACCATGAAGCATAACTGAAAAGCCACAAGATATCAACATGCAAAATGAAAGGAAGCTTGCGATCTGCCTCTGGCAAATTATAAAGAGTGCTGCTGAATAAGCAGAGGCTGAAATCAGAAACTGCATGAGTTTGGCATAAAAATCTGGCCTTTCCGAAATCCACAGGTGGCTAGTCCAGTTCCACCTTGGCTTGTTATGGTGTCTTTTCATTTTCTATGACTTTTTTCCCAAAACTATTCTTTCTTCCTCTGGCCCATGTCTCTGGAATTTCTAGCCATCCCAAAGGCTGAGGTTTCTTTACAGCTCTGGGGCAATGGGACAAGGAAGCACAGTTATTTTTGTCAGGTTGCTAAAAGGCTGTGAAGGAAATTGACCTCGTCTGGTGCCAAGTGTTTTCACACCTGGGCACCTTGTGGTTATCACCAGTATGGGACATTAGGAACAAAGACGATGCGTCCAATACCAGTGCACCTGCAAGGAGGAGGTTAGTAAAAACTGGTGTTTCCTTCACCTCCCATTTTCCAGTATTGCCTCTATTTTTTTTCTGCCTTTGGTGGAAACACTGATTTCCCAGAGAGTTCAACCAGAAATTTAAGTATGACTAATCCTGCTTTCTTCTGAGAAAGCTTGTAACAGTAAATGAAATTACATGTGAATATCTTCTTACCTTTCACAAAGTACTTTTAGGATTTGATGAACACTAACTTGTAGATAGCACTCACTTCCAGAATATGCTTGTTGTTATTTTATTTTTTTATATACAAACCTATGTATGTATATAGTGTATTTGTCATTGAAATAAATATGCTTGTACTTGCATATCTAAAATTCCAGCATTGCCAAATTATTTAATATTCCATTGTGCCAGGGTCATGGTTGTGGATTTGATTTTCGGGACTGACTTAAAAAAAAAAAAAGAAAATTAGTACTAATTCTCTCTTTAAATTAAAAGAATAATTTGCATTGGAAAAGACCTTGTTGCGAGAACTCAGTCAGGAATCAGTATGATCAGACTAATGCCTGTTTATAGATTCTGCAGTTACAGTTTATATACTTTAGACTTACAGCTCCAGCATTACATGTCTTTCTACATCTGGTTACATACACTTAGCCACAGACATACTATTGGCTTACATGTTTCGTGAGAACCAAAAGTGTGGGTTTTGTAAGCAAGATTTGCAGTCCAATTTAGCAACCTCCTTATCTTAGCTCCTTCTTATCTTCCAGGCCTGCATTCTTGTCTCATTAGTTATCCGGGAGTTATTTCTTTTCCACGATCAGCTGCACAGAGGTATCCAGGATTTACCTCAGCTACATGACCAGCTGCACATAGTTGCTTTCACTCAGAGCAGGCATATGTCTGTTCTCTGACAAGAAATCATTCACAGGACCTTAAGATCATTGAATTCCAACCCCTTGCCACTGGCAGGTCCTCCTTAACCTAGACCATATTGCCCAAGGCTTTGTTGAACCTGGACTTAAACACTGCCAGGGATGGAGAATTCGCCAGTTGTCTGGGAACCCTGTGCCAGTAAATCTGCAACCTCACAGAAAAGAGCTTCTTCCCTATATCCAACAGGGAAATGCACTCAAATTGCATTCCCTCCCCTTCCCCAAATGCAGCATGCATGGGTAAGGTTCCCCATTCAAGATTTCTCACCAAAAGCAGGTTTTATAGTCTGATCAAGAGGGGGCTATCTGTCCCCAAAAGTTAGATCTGGTCATGCGTAATCTCTATTCTTTTTTTATGCTACACTGAGACTTGTCATGTTTCAGGTATCTATGAGCACCGTGCAACAGGCATTGTAGATGCTCTGTCCATTTAAAGACCACAAAGATGACTGCCATTTATATGATTGCAGAGTTAGATATTCTTTGGATATCTGTCATGCCAAAGAAGCAATTCACTCTCATGTCAAATGACATCATAAATATCTGGCTGCTTAAATGAGAATATATTATAAAGGGCCCTGATCCAAGTTTGGCATCACAAAATGGGGGCACTGAATGCTTTTGAAATTCAAAACTTTTGAAAATCACTATGCCTTTTTTATTTATTCAAATCCACCTTTTCTGGCTAAAGATATCATTTGCAATAGTGAAACATCTGCTAAGCCAAAGTAACAGTTCTGCATTGATTGCTGATTTCAAAAGCAAGAAATTTAATATTTGTAATTTTTCTCACCAATAACTGTGCTTTCTAATGTGCATGCACACAAAGA
This sequence comes from Bolborhynchus lineola, assembly GCA_025448015.1. NCBI lineage: Eukaryota > Metazoa > Chordata > Aves > Psittaciformes > Psittacidae > Bolborhynchus > Bolborhynchus lineola. The sequence continues at coordinate 21,982 of JAOEHX010052716.1, forward strand.
TAATCATTGCTAAAATGAACAAACAGGAAGCTGACTTTCTGCAAGTGCCAAATTAAGACTCCTCTATTAAGTGTTAAAGGACTTTGTTCATAATATTCAGAAATGTGGCAAGCTTAAATTTTACTATGTTCTAATAATGTTCCTCTTGAGAAAAGGATAAACTCTTGAGTTCTTTCATATTTAAGGCCATATCAGTAATAGACATTAAGGATTGAATAGATAGTAGAATTATAGACCTTTTTCACATGCTAGTAATCAATGGAGTATTCAATTTCTTTTAGTATAGGGTGCATTTATAAGAAAATATTCTAGGGAAAAAAACCTGAATTAATTGCTTGCAGTCTCACAGCATGCAGAGCAAAAGAGGGAAGACAATAAAGAACATTAATATTTAAGTTGTCTGCATTACAAAATGACTCCATGACAGACCAAGCAATTAAAGAGGAAGGCATAGAATCTACGTCTTGAGACAGATTTAGAAAAGTTCTTAATTAGTAAACTTAAATTAGAAGAAGCAAAGTATTTTTTAAAACATGCCATATTAGAGAAGTGTGAGACAAGACTTTCCTCTGCACAACCTTTTCCATTTTAATTAAGGTTTTTAGAAAGGAAGCCTTTGGTTCTCTGACATTTTTTCTTTCCCCCAGCACATATTTCACTGTGGTTTTATCATGCTACCTAAACCAAAAAGTACTGGAATTTAGATTTCAGTTTTGGTGATGTCTTTGAAATTGTCCTGGCCACAGTACAAATCTTCTATGAACCACCAAAACTTCCTCTCTAATAGCTTCCTGGAACTATTTAATGTATCATTCTCAACTCACCTGTGGATCAATTCACTCCAGTGTGCTTTCTTATATATACATTTTAAGGATGCACCAATGAACCAATAAGCTTGTTGTGCAATGGGCATTTCCATCCATGTGTTTGGAATAGTGTTATAGAATAGAATATTTCATTGTGTCAGTATTTCCTGTGCCAATGTGCTGCAACATTAGCCGCCAAAATTAAGAAAAGATAGAGAAAGGAAGATGGATAGTGATACGCAATAGCAGTACTTTCACTGGGGAGTAAAAGGAAGCACCTGCTTCTGCCATTGTGTTTTATATTCAGTAAAGAAGGCAAAAAATGTAGAGATTAGATGGCACACTCTGTCCGGATGCAGGTCTGTGCTGTGTTTTTTTATTCTTCATAATCACCTCCTGTTGGGAATGTTGCAGAGGAAGGTGCGCCGGCAGCGCCAGTGGACCTGGAGGAGAGTCTGGACATCTGGGGTCCTATCAGCCACAAACCTTGGGAGGAGTAAATGGAACAAGTCAGGAGGAATTGGAGATAGAACACTGGGAGGAATCAAAATAAAACATCCAGATAGTTTCTGAGAAACTGTATATATGGAAACAGATGGTAGCTTAAGACAAGATAAAAATTGTGTGTTTGAGGGGAATTTGATCTGATTCAGTGGCTCCTACAGAGTACTACTAAGCATATTCTCACCCTACAGCCTACAGACAGACCTCACTGGCAATCCATCCTCTGCTGCTCCTATAGCAAGTGCTACTGTGTGCTACTGCTTTGGGAAAACAAAATTTCTTGCTAATGCTAGAGTAAAGAATGTCAAACACCTGCTTCTCTTAAGTTCCTCAGTGGTAATGCTTTTACCAACACTTTTAGTTTAAATTTACACCTAAAAACCTGTAAAGTTTCACTGATGCTTTCACCTACCTGTATGAGATGGCATTCTTAATGCCCTTAGAGGTAGTAATGGCAAAGATTGCTGTTATCTGGGCACCCTTAAAATATTAGTTTTCTTTGCTTTTTGCAAATGGAGGTTAGTAAGCCTGAAATAAGCATTATTGATTTTTTATATGAAACTACCATATTCTCATTTTATCCTCTAACTTCCGGAAGTGTAAAATCATTGTACATATAATTAAAGTCATGCTTTGAGCTTTTTGAGGTTGTTTTCTCTATAAAAAGCTAAGCAGTAAAAGAAAAAAATAAGATTCCAATTTTTTAACATAGTCATTATGACCTCTGCAGGTCAAAGAACCAAATAAAAACAACATATCACTAATGCTTATTTTTGTATTATATCCATAGAAACAGCATCTGTTATAAACCTCTTGTCGAAGCCTCTTGCACAGTCTGCAGAATGTGCGAACAGCTTCAGTCATACAGTGAAATGCAACGTGTGCCAGAAGAAAAAGTCTGTGATTGCAAAATTCTAGAGAGAGCAACAGGACAATACTTCATTTTTGTTAGTTCAGCACAGACGGGAGCAAAACAAGTATGGCTTCTGATTAGTTACATTGATACTGGAACAAATGGAAAACTGCATCAATCATGATTTGATTAGCACAAGGATTTTGCTGTCCTTTGGACTGGTTTGAATGATGCAGCTTTTAAGCCTCATATTTCACCGTAGCTAGGGAATTTTCTGACGGAGCAGATGGTACTAAGACTCAAATAATGAATCACTGTCAACAAAATCTATACCATGAAGGGGTGTGTGGTGGGTTGACGTTGGCTGGATGCTGGGTGCCCACCAAGCTGCCCTATCACTCCCCTCCTCAGCTGAGCAGAGGAGAGAGAAAATTTTACTACAGAAATAAACCACAAGATATAACTAGTGAGAATGAGAATGTTCCTCTAATAGATGGAAGAATAGGAGTACAAATTCGTGGTATTACCACTGTATTACCACCTGAAATAGTAGAATAAAACACAAGACAGAACAGAACAGAATAGTTCAATTGGAAGTGACCTACTGCAATAATCTATTTCAAACATTTGACCACTTTCTGGGATTACCAAAAGTTAGTGCATGTCCAAACTCATCTTCACTATGAGTTCTTTTTTGAAAATCATATCTTTTTTGAATTCTTGATTGATTCATATCAATGAAGAGATGCCATTGAGTGGCAGGTGGGAATAAGTTCAAAACTGTAATATGCTTATCTTAGGAATTGAATATGTCTATATCAGACTTGCAAATAATGGCATAGACCTTTATCCAAAGGGATGCTCCCCATAGACAGAACCGTATGCCAAATGGAGAATATGCTGCTCCCAATGGATGCCAAGACTGATCCCAGACTGCTTGTTGCCAGTATCTAATACAACTGCTATCACTTAATTACTTTTGAAGGCACATAGAATTTTAACTTCGAAGAAAGAACATGTTGAGGCTTTTAAGTGCCTCAGCATCTTACAGTCACTGAAAATACAGGATTTTGTTTTTATGTTCTTTTATAAATGCTGCAGATCATACTTCTTCCACTGGGCTCTGAGCCTACTTAAAAGATTACTTTTATATTTGTTGAATGTCTCTGTACATTACAGTATGAAAAATGTTTCATGACGACATTTTTATCTGGTAATAAAATGCAAACCTTTAACTTCTCTGGAGATTTGCAATTAAATGTGACATGAAAGCAGTCATCTTTTTCAGCCTGTTCTAGAGAGAAGAAAGGTTTTTTTAAGAAACTGAAACGGAAACAATAATCAATGCAGGACAGGAAAATGAAAGGAATGGGCAAATAAATATAGCCAACTTCAACAGCAGTCTCTGACGTCTGAATTTGGTTTCTAGTTCTTGTGTTTTCACAAGTCCTGCAAAGATCTGATCTATCTATCAGAATAATTCAAGCATAAACCAGTTAAGTATGTTGCAATTACCATGTTCTGAGATCGGAGATGCAGGTAATTTTACCTAAGTGTAACACTAAATAAAGTTCCAAAAGGAGTGCAAGGGAAATTCTTTCCTTTTACTGGAAGCCAGCCTTAGCCGCTCAAATCTTTGCTATCCCTGGAGCTAAATGTTCACCTATAAGACACAAACTTGCAAATCTTAGTTAATGTATGCTAGGTTGACATTAACACGTAGATGTTTCTAACCCTGATAATTATTTATGTAAGTATTGAATTTTCCTCAATTTCAATATTTTCTACAGTAAATTTCCAGGTGACACTAAAAAAACCTCAACAAAATAACCAAACAATCTTTGCAAAAAAGTCTTCTCAAGTTTATCAAATTGTCTCATGGTCTGAAAAAAGACCAAGAGATAGCAAGCAACTAAAGAGTTTTAGCACTTAGCAGACAATAAAAACACTTAAGGCCTTTGAAGGACTTCTATATTCTGCATGTCATCATCTTATCCTGGAAAAATCAGCTAATAATATTTAAAAAACTGTTTTGAAAATTAATTGAAGTATGTTTAGCAGCACTAAAAACCTTAACATTCCGGTTTACTGCCAAATAATGTTATTATTGTGGGATCAACGAGAGCAGAAAACGCATTTTTCCAAAATTCAATTACAATGAGGCATTAAATTAGTAGGATTTATTAATAGAAAGGAGATTAGAGAAATAGAGCTATAAATTATGCCATAAATAAAACACATCTCAGAGAGGCAAGAGGAATCCTGAAAGCTGTGTCCAACTTCACAGGAAGTTAGTAATCCATATTGCTTTCTTTTCTGGAATTAGACAGGTTTCCGTTTTCTTTCATTTCCTTTGTGTCATACACCAGTTTAGACACTGTTAATTTCTTCCCATTTTTATGACTGAAATTTGAATTACATTTCACAAATGGAACAGATTAAATTTTTATGATTGTGTGCCTGCAGCTGATAATGAAGAAAAGACACATTTAAAATTATCTAGATTGTGTCTGCAAATTTCCTACTACTATGAAGATTCAGTTAAGGATGACATTCAGGCGTGTACACTTAGGGCACATGCAAACGTACATCTGTATATGGTATGTTTGTAATTATATTTTTTGACTTTTGTCAGCAGTATTATAACCCTACTAAAAGACATTTTAATTGGATGTGCTGCCTTTATTCACATTTGGAACTTTCCATATAACTTTTTAATTTAATCATATTTAAGGCAAGAGCATATAAAGACATCATTTCAGGAGAAAACTGGATTTGGACAGGCAGTGTGAGATTCCATTTTTTTTATGACAACTCTTTTTTTTATGGATAATGTCATGTTTAGAAAAACCTTAAATTATTGCTAAGGATAACAACTACTGGGTTTCAGAAACCTAAAGGAGTCATCAGTAGTGTGCCTATTCACCCCTTTCTAGAAATTCCTTTCTCTCCTCCACATAAATTATGAGAGGTTCACCAAAACTTGACGGTGATTTTGTATGGTCCCATGCAATTTGATCAACAATTCGCAATAGGAATTCTAACCCAAGTGAAGAGGTAGTTAGGACATGATTTCTAGGCAATTTTGGATAGTGGAAAAGAAAGATAAGCTCTTTCCACTGGTCCTATAAAAAATGGTCAAGCTCTTAGAAAAATCCTTCTCATACCTCATGAGCACTTTGAAAGCTGCTTTTGCCTCCTTCCTTTAAAGCATTCCCAAACAGGCATTTCAAACTTTCAGACTAAAGTTTTAATCTTATGCACTTTATGTTGAAAGAATCTATTTCACTGTGTCTTAAGTTTAATTTTAAATGATGTAAATTAAGTGATAATGTAAACAAAAAGGAGTATAAAGGATCTCGTTGCATATCCCTATCTATATGCATGTAGGCAAAACACTTTCCTGGTTATGTTTTTAACATTAGTTTTCATTAAGTGATGATCTAACTATGTTTGTAGATGGTAAATATCAGCTAGAAAGGATGCTTAACTAGAATTTTACCAGTATTTGCAGTATTAGTCATAATGTTTTCTCCCAGGACTATTTTGTAAATCTCTTTTTTTAAAAAAAAATATCCAAGTGAAAATTTGGTTTGGATTAACAGAGGTGAATATATGTTTATGACATGGTGTTCTGGCAGGCACAAATAAATTCACAGCAAGAGCTTTTTTAATTTTGCTTGGCAGAAGCAGTCTTACATGATTTTCAAGCACTGACACAAGTTCATTTCTCTCTGGTAAATTTTTTCTCAATACTTATTTGAAAATATCCTATTAAATATAGAGTATTTATGCTAAGACACTCGGGGAACAAAATGTTATCAAAGATATACAGCTAGAATGCATTATGTCACAACAGAGTGCCTCAGCTTAAAACCATATTTTGTGTAGTTAGAATCCCTGTAGACAATTTGGTTCAGTGAGTCTGCATTGTTGCCTTTTTGGGGAAACTGATGTAGGGATGCAGTGATTAAATGGTTAAGTCAGTGGTACAGTACTAAGTACTTGAGGGAAAGAGCGGCATGCACGTACGTCTGAAGACACATCTAGATCACAAGAGGAATAGTGGCATGGTGGGCAGTTAAAGAAGAGAGTGAAATACCTCAGCAGTACATAAAAGATTATTTCAGTTCCTATTCTAAAAGCCTTTGGGGAAATTCCTATTCATTTTTAAGTTGAAATAACAGCATGGTCTTGAGAGATAGATACTGAATCAGAGGAGGAAACTATGGAAAAACTCAGCAAGTAGGGTAGTGGAATATTTATT
>JAOEHX010052719.1:0-10390 GCA_025448015.1 Bolborhynchus lineola
TCTACTCTGTATCTACCTGATGCCATTCTCTCTGGCCCAATTACTAGTATATGGAAGGGTACAGCTTCTGTATTTTTGGGATAAGACAGTATTTGTGGCTTTGTATAATCACCAACCACAAAGACAGCTTTAGAAAAAGGGCTCATTTCATATTTAAAAAACCCTATTCTTTATACTTTTTGAAATCCCACCTTTTCTCTAATTGCAGACTAAGAGATAGAATAAACATATATTTTTAAAATTAACAAAAATTACAGAAAGAAGGATATGAAAGACCTGGAATAAATAGATAAGTGAATTAACAATATACCTACTACAAAGATCTCCACCTTTGTAGGGGAAGCCTTGGGAAAGAATGAAAATGTTCTTCTCCTTCACCCCTGAAGATCCTGTTTTCTATTATTAGAAATAATTAGCCTACTAAATTCTAAATTTTCACTTGCAAAGGCCAGGGGAGGGCATTTACTGAAGGGAAAAATTCATAATAAAGACACAGACTGGCATTATAAGCAAACAAAAAAAATGGCATCATGCTGATGAAAGCTTGGAAGATGCGAGGAATGTAAAATCTAACACTGACTACTAAAAGTAACCCTTCCAGCAAAAGGCAGTATTTTTCTTAATGAATATTTTATCCAGAAGGCTCTCACCTCCCAAACTCCTGCAACTCAAAACCTAGGCAACTAAGGATGAACTCAAAATATGAAAGAACAGCAACAGAAACTCCCAATCCCTCCCCAAACCTTTTTCAAAATTCCCAAATCATAACTGAAATGAGAACTTGTCAGAAATCATTAGTCTCTATCGACACTAGTAGAGGCTAAGTGAATGCAAGTGCTATCAAAATGTATCAAAGTATTTCAGATTTCCTTTTCAAAGGATACAGAAAGCTGGCAGGGCTTCAGTCACTGTACTGTTTTCAGCTCAAAAGCACAGCCCAGATGCTCTGGAGCATACTAAGAAATATGGGTTGCTATTAAGTACTTTTCTGTAGTGCCCTTGATGTTTTTCTTCCCTTCACCTTCTCATTTCCTTTGGTTGAAATTTTTAATCCTTGTTTGTAGTGTTTATTGACGTTTTTATAAAATGCTTTACAGAGTGGGTCAGTTAGGACTTTTGGACTGTTTTGCATAGACCACTGAAGGCTAAATGCTGACTATATCAGTTCTTGTGTCTCCAAGAATAGGAATCCACTCCCACCACACAATTTATCTCATCAAGTCTTACATGCAAACATATGAGGAGGAAGATAAATAGAAAATTTTCAGCACTGACTTGCTAGGAGTAGTATATGAAATAAAAGCACTGAGACAGCCACAAACAGATCTGCCAGGTACCTTATCTCTGACTAGCATACACCATGGTTTTCCTTCACTGTTGTCCCTTCTTCCCATTCCTGATTTGACCCCCAGTTTTCTTAAAACCTATATATGACACAAAAGTCCCTCTTCATACTCACAAAATTTTATTATCCCTCAAATTTGCCACTTTTACTTGAATGCTGTTATCAGTAATTTCAGATGGTTTGGGGCTTTCTTTATTCTACTTCGTAGTAGTATTTCTAAGATCTAAATGCTAGTATTTCCAATATCCAAACCCTATAAAACTGTTTTAACTTTAAGTAAATATGGGTACAAATCCCCCAGAGCAGAGAAAATAGAAGCCTGGTGTTCCAGAGTGTTTCTGCTACACTGGTGACAAACCCAGTGACTCTGTTGGAGTCATGCCATTACAAATGAGTGGACATTAATATAATTTTTGAGATCCTATAAATATTGCAACCATTTTTACAGGTCTTTTTTCATACAAATCACATTCTTGAAGACAGCAGAGTTATTCCCCTGAGTACAAGACTGATTATACCTTAGAAATAATAATGGGAGAAAAATAATTGAAATAAATAAAATGTTGATGATAACTGACAATATATTATGCTGGAACATAACTATCTGAAATTAACAGAGCTGCAATTTAAGTTCAGTCTTAGAAAAGAAGAGCCTTAGGCACTAAAATGTTGTATTTTTCACTACTGCAGAGTTTTCTGAAAATCACAGACCACAGGTTTCCACATATCTTTTGTTTCCTGTTTTGCTTTATACTCGAAGGAAAATTGTTCTCTTAGAGCTAATTAACTGTATTTTTCTGTACTACTGTATACTGGTGGATACAGAAGTAGACCTGCTGGAAAGTAGGAGTTGCACACTAGGTGATTTACTGGAAGATACTGTGCTGTATAAAATATTTTCAATCTAGCATGACTAATCACTTAGTAGAGTTTCTGTTCAGGAAGAAGATCTGAATCTCTGTACCTTCACCCTGCTGGACTCCATGTAGCCACAGTCCACAAACAAGGTAGTTTATTAGCTTGCAACCTTAAGACAACCGTTGCAGAGGGTGATTGTTTGGTAGCAATCAAGGGATCTAGCCATTCAAGTGTATCTTTTGGTAAGGTTAGGATAGATAAAACGTGAAGATAAAGAAAAGATCAACCAATCTCAGTTTGCTAGAGAGCAAGTGAGGCACAGACCACTGATATGACTTCACATGATGAGAAAAACCAAGAAAGTGAAGGCAGAACTCTAAAACCTTCCCAAGTCTTATTAATTTTCTTTCAATCCACCTTTACAGGTTTCAGACTGTGCTATCTCACCACAGTCAGTGTTTCCTCTCAGCCTGCATGTTGCACAAGAAAGAAAAATGCCCTGATGCACCTCAATATCAAAACACTGCAAAATGTGGCTGGATAGTGGGTTTTTTGGTTGGTTGTGATGTTTTAAAAAAGCTGCATTCTCTTTTTGAAATGAATTATTAATGCAAACAGGGTAGTTTATGAAGTACTGCCAGTTAAAGCCTAACTACATCAGGTTTTATGCATGTATTTCCATCATGCTGAACTAAGAATTTAATAATACAGCTGTCAGAGTACTTAAAGTTAGCAGAGCTTTAAAAGCTGTCTCTCAACAAAATTATGTCCTAAATCTTATGAAGAATAAAAGATGAAAAACAAATTCAATGGAAACTAATCCAGAGATCTTTGACCCCAGCTATTTACCACCTTTTCCTCTAAATTGTGTCAAATAAATAAAATGGATGTATGAATGATGGGAAGAAGTACTTCTGTGGCTGCTATTCAGTTCTTAAAGAAGCATTTCAATTCAAATCAATCATTGGCCTAAGATTCAAAGCCCCTTAACTGTGATGCTGTAGAGCTGCAATTCACTTGAAGATTTTTCTTTTCCCCTTCTCTTCTTATTAAGAAAAGTTTCCACTTCAAGGGAGGAATTACGACCTCTGCCTGTCACATGCTTGACTTAACTTATACAAGGACTGTAAATGATGTAGCAGAAGTATTACTACTTCACTAAATCACCATGGTCAGACAAAATCATCAAGAGACATAGTGAGAGCAGTTATATAAAATTATGTAAAATTATATAAAAAATTAAAGAGATAATCCTAGAACCATTGAGGTTGGAAAAAGTCTTTCAGATCATTGAATCCAAAATTTTTCAGCTGCTTTTAAAAATAAAGCTTATTTCATACTTTGCCAGAATATATTCTATAGGCAGGATAAGAAGCTGTAGCTCTGTTTATCATCTTCATTTCAATGAAAACATTAGCTTCATTTTGCTTTATGCTCTTGTGCATCCAGTGGAGTTACCATACAGACAACTCTTGCACAGCTGAGGTCTGCAAGGAAGCACAGTGATTTTTGGTCTGACTCAGCTCTGCTGTGAATCAAGAAAGTATTATGATTGCTGCTGCTTGACGTAGGCTGTGTACACATAGACTTCGGTCTCTATAGCTTAATGACTGTAAAGTGTAATGCTTACTGGGCCTAGACCACAGTCCATCCCACCCAGCCAGAAGAGTAAGATTCACTCTTGCTATCTGAACACTATTAGACCTACTTAGAAACTACAACTTTCCAGGTGGGTTAGTGCAAAGGGAAATACAGTACATGAAATCCTGGAACAGAATTTCTGTGCAGCTTTGTGTAGTATCATCTTGACTAGGACATGTGGCATCCACATGGAGTTCACATAGAGTATACAGTCACAAACTGCATCTTCTGCAGCATGTCTTGAATTACTTGAGTTCAATTACCTTGCATCATTCAATACAATTTCAGTGAGTACAGATGCCTAGAATTAACTAATGAAATAAATAAATAAATAGACTCTGTTACATCTGTCAGCTCACAGAACTAACCTTTCTGGTGATGCTAGATGTGCAAAAGGCTACTATGGCATTTAGTTTTGTACAGGATTCACACAGATAGGCTTTCTTGTAATGATTAATTATCTTAATAACTGTTCATTCTTTCCTCTTTAATTTTTTTTTTTTGCAGGTGTAGTGTTTCTTAGAAACACATTTTTTGAAGGAGTAATATATTTAATTTTTTTTTTCTTTTCTAAAATTACATTTTGGTAAGAAGAAAAGCATGAAAGGAAATAATATTCTCACTGTAGCAAATTCTCAATGTTCCATTTTAGCAGATGAAGTCTTCCAATTAGGTAATTGAAGTCACTAGACCCCACTTACTTATTAAAAGGCATTTCTTAAAAAGGTGGAGTCTAGCGGGATTTTACCTGCTTTTTACTTTTCCTCAATCTATAGGATAATATTCTCATCAAAATTTTTACTGGAATATATAGGACTCTCATTTTTTTTCCTCTGCTATTTTTTGCATATTCACTACCTTTATCATTTACATTTTCTAAATCTTTATTGAGATTGATTATTTTTTTGGTAGATGAGAATGATATTTCTCCAAAGCACTTCCTGTTAGTGGAGGACATATTCCTTCTATCTCCATGCATTGAAAAAAAATTGTATGATTAGGACATCATCTTTTTAAAATAATTTCATGTCTATTTTATGTTATGCATCTTCATCTTTCCAGTCTCTATAAGCAAACTATTATGATTCAGACTAGAAAAGAGGAAAAAGCAGACAAACGGAAGTACAGGATTACCTATCTTTTCCAAGTTATTAGGTATTTTAAATTAAGATTGTGGTATTATAATTTCTCAGCTAATATTTAGTTTTCCCTTACAAATTGCCACTGTGAGGTACATTTAATAAGGTCCATTTCCGGAGGGAATTTGTTCAAGGTTATTTTAATTCCTTAGTTTTTCTACAGAGAATCTTGCTATCCACATTTACGAGTCCCTAAATCAGCAATTAATCTTCTTGCCAAGATGTAAATCAATTCTGATTCTTAAATCACTCTTGATTCTTGCATGGTCAGTAATACTGAAATCACTGATCATAGAATCATAGGATATTTTGGGTTGGAAGGGACCTTAAGGATCATCTAGTTCCTCAAGCATCCTTGTCCCCCATACAGTCTACCAAATCTGCATGCCCCAACCCAGTCACAGCTCTTAAAATCCCTGTCTAGAGTGTCCCACAAGCCCTCTCCTATCAGAAGCCCTGCTCCTTGGTCACCACATCCTCTTTTTCCACCCCCTACCTCCAAGCTGCTTTATAAGGTCCTTCACTATCCTCTCTTAAAGCAGCAGAATATCTCAGACTAAAGGCAGCGGACAGGCCATATGAAAAGGCAAAGAAGAGGAGTTTTTATTGCTCAGGTGAGGGTGACAAGAAAGTGAATCCAATTCCACCTGCTTAAGGATGTCTTACTAAACAGCAGATATTAGACAAACCAGATGTCTGTTTGCCAGGATAGAAATCAATGTACTAGGGATAGATTAGAAAAGAAAAACTGTCTCTCAGAAAGAAACTTCTCATATTGTGAGACCCTTCTCTGGCAAAAATCCCATCTCTGAGGCTAGAACTGAGGAGCTGATAACCCAAATGCCTGCATAACACCAAGGGGCTTGAGGAGAAGACCAGTATGTTATCAAAAAATCCCATAACAAATCCTCATGGTAGCTCCAAGTGATGCTCATTTGATGTAGACCAAAAAGAGCTTTGGCTTTATAACTGCACATGATAATAAAAGGCTTTGCAAAACCACAAGTAGTGTATCTGTCTCTGCAGAGCAGTAAGAGATAGAGAGTAAAAAAGCAGCTTCTGAAGGGCTGCTAGTCTACCAGAGTCTACTTGCTAGTTCTTCCTTCCTTCCAGAGGCAAAGAAGTGAACAGATCCTTGACCCCTCTTTCCACAGCTATGCAGTTATTTTACATCCAGACCTGACAGGCAGTGAAGTATCATGGTTCTTGGTCAGCAATATGATGTGCTGCTCTAGACCTGAGTTCTATGTGCCCATCTCATTAAAATGGACTTCAAAAAGTACTGAATTAGAAAAAAAAACATGTTTTCCTCCCGAGATGAGCATGACAAGGCTACACTGGGAGCCTGTCACAGTGGTCAACCTCCATTCCAGTATTTTCCAGTATTTTCTTTTGATAGTGTTTTCCAATTATGCTTATCACTATTTGGTTTGCAACCATTTTTTTTATCCATGCTTCCCTCATTTGTGTGTGTTATCCATCCATCAGTATTTTGTTTTATTGCAATTACTCAGCTTTTGCTTCTCTGGTATTTGATCTGATGTACCTATTTCGTTTTCTCTTCACACAGGCTTAACTACCTTCCTCTCTAAATCTCTAAATTTCTATGTAGAAAATAAAATACATTACATCAAATACATGCTGCTGCAGAAGCTGAGATAAATGATTTGGCACCTGGTAGATGCTGAATTGCCAAGTTAGCCCTCTAGATATCTGCAGTCTCATTGTGAAGATGCTACTAGCATTCATCTTTTGCTCACATACACCATAGACTTATAGAAAATAAACAGAAGTCATATTAAATAGACAGTCTTACAATTTAAGAAGATGAGATAAGAAAAGAAAATTCAACAGTAAACTTCTGGAATGATTTTGTGAGACCTTTGAATTTCCTGAATCATTTTCTTCTTTTTTAGTGTCCTTGATGAAATCCTTACCAGCTCTGCACTAACTCCAGGGTAAAATTACCATACTCGATCTTTGCATTTGAATTTCTACACTTTCTCCTCCACCAATTTAAATTCTCTTTTTCAACTGTCCTTTTCTGTATTTCCTTCTTGTAACATGCCATTTCTTCTGTCTTATCCATCTCTGTGTCCTCTTCCTCTTGTAGGTATTGCTATTAGTGGTACTTCTGTGTATTTGTCCTAAAGACAAATAAAAAGAATGACTTAAATGATACTTTTCTTTGATTCATATTTCTGGAATGGTCAGAGGCATTGTCTGAAGAATGAGATAAAAGATGTGTAGAACTGAATAAACGTATATTGTACTTGATTTCTCTTTCTGCCTCATTTATGGATTTATGCTTGATGTTTTGTGTTATCTTTTCTACAATAAAGTATGCTTTTCTTTCTACCTCTTCATAAAGAATATAACAAATATATTTTAGCCATTTAAACCCCATTTTATTTGGAAAATTACATACATTTTTATGGCATATATTTACAGAAATTGGTCCATTTGTGGTTGAACTACATGTTCCTTACCTGAGGTGTGTGAATATAGCATCTGTAGCACAATTGACCAAAACTTTTTACCTTCTTTTCAATTCTCCCTAGGCCTCTTCTCATTTCACTCAGAAATGTATATTTCAGAAATAACTTTTAACAGCAACACTCAAAAATCTGGGAATATTTTCATCTGAAGTTATTGCAATTTATCACTAAATAGCAGTAGCATTTTATCATTTGCTTTTCCACTAAAACTGTGTTATCAGGATGAGGATAGATGTCAGAATTATCCAGAAAGCATAGGGATAGATGTAGTAGCAATACTACTGTTAGTCTTGCAAGAATTAGTTGTTTCTATGTTATTGTCTTGGGTAGTACATGAAATCTGTATTTTACATTTGCTGTTTATCCCAAGCAGCACTCTGAAACCTTGGTGTCATCTGTCGTGCTTCCTTAAATGAATAATGGTATTGATGATTCCTTTGGGCTTTTCCTGGACTGTTTTCTGTATGCAGTTGCTTTGGTTTTGCTTGTTTAATTTTTGCTGTTCTTGTTTTATCTTTAATTAGTTCAGTATTCCTCTTTCCATTCCAAGTTACGCAATGCCTTTTGAAGTAGCAAATAAATAAGTCAGGAAGGAACAATTCCATTCTTCAGGAAATGCTGAAATTTTGATTTTTTTTTTTTTTTTTCCATTATGAAATGGAATTTAAATGACCGATAAAACACTCTTTCAAAAACATCATTAAAGACATTTGGGGAATCAGTTTGCTTTGTTACAATAAAGTATAAACATTTTACTATTAAAGTATTTTTAAAACATGATCTGTATTAAAATAGAAGTTATTTTAAAAGTCAGTTTGGAAAGAAATTAATCAAAGCTTCCACAGATGTCAAAGCAGGATAATTGTCTATATGAAAAAAGATGTGCCAAATTTTCCAGTACTTCCCAATGCATTATTTTCCTTTTCTTATAATTTCACAAGATTCAGTACTCTCCACTTTAGGATAACCTTCAGACAACACAGAGCAGCCATTTAAGAAAGAGAAACACTACAAACAGTTCCTTTTCTTAAAGAAACTTTTTCCCTTTCCCTCTGCCTCCCACTCACCAACTGGGAGGACATTAAATATCTTTGCTTCTCTTCTGCTTCCCTACTGTCTTCTTAACAGCACGATATAATGCTTCTCAGGTTTCCAGTAGCCCACCTCCTGGTATGTCCTCTTAATGTCTGACATCAAGGTTCAGAGCTCTGATTCCAGAGCTTGATAACTTCTCTGTTGACTTTCCTGTCCACCTTCAATTGGCAGCATCTGTTACAGCTTCCTCAGAGCCATCTGCCAAACTGCCCAACACTACTGGCCATACTTTGCACTTCTCTTCTGGCATATGACTTCCCTGGATCCAGCTGACCTCTTTCTGCCCTCCCTCTCCATAATTTTCATTTGTTCTCCTTCTGTCAGAACTTCATCAAAAGGTCTTTGGCACATTTTATTCTCCCATTGGATCCACTTCTGTGAATACAAATTCAATTGCTATCCTGATACTGATTCACCCTGCATAGAATCCTTCTGTCCAAATAAAAATAAGGACAGGGCAGATAAAGTTGCAATTTATCAATTCTAAGGAAGCAAATAATTTGTGACTGCTAGCATGCATGCTCTCTGGGGCTTGGTATGGAACCCATGATTCCTAATTGTCACAATTTTGTTTGCCATTAAATACCAATTTGTTCTTTTGGTGATAAAATACTATCATTACCAGTAACTTTAACTTCTCAAGTAGCAGAAATGTATATGAATCTAAAGACTATGCCTCTGCTGATGAAATATGTGACATTCAGACTTACCGTAAGATGAAGCTTTTATTTTTAAAGTCTGCATAGAAATCCCCAGATGTGTTTGTCTACACAGAAAATTTAAGTGAAGAGGCATATATCTCTTTATGAAAATGGGTAAAATTGAAAAGTAGATGAGTGGTTAACTTCACGCAGGCGAATGAAACAGTAGGTGAAAGCACATTTATCTTAACCTCTTAAACCCTCTCCATTTACAGCTGAATCCACATGTACAAAGACTTTGCAAAGCACCATTCAGGAAAACAAATTAAAGAAAACCCATAGTATATTCATTCATTCCATGTATGTGAAATATCTACTCTGGGCTTGAACTGGGGTTTTATAATTAAGGTGTCTGTCATATATCATATTTCAGGTGCTGTGAGTGACCTATATATTGTACCTATCAGAAATGGAAAAATTGCACTTGCTGTAAAGTTCTTTTTCCTGGAGTCTGAATTACAAAAGTGATTAGCATATATGACTTCCCATTCAAGCCAATGGAAGTCGTGAATCATATTTAAAAATTATGGATACTGCCTGCTTATTTAAAGGAATAATGTTGAGTCAACTATTGTTTCGAATTAGTTTTGTTCTCCATAGTTTAGCTATCTTCCATCTATATGTAGAACAGCAACAGCATGCTGTCATAGAATCATAGAATCATAGAATAGTTAGGGTTAGAAGGGACCTTAAGATCAGCTAGCTCCAACCCCCCTGCCATGGGCAGGGACATCTCACTCTAAACCATGCCACCAAAGGCTATGTCCAGCCCGGCCTTGAACACCGCCAGGGATGGAGCGTTCAAAACTTCCCTGGGAAATCCATTTCAGTGCCTCACCACCCTTACAGTAAAGAACTTCCTCTTTATATCCAATCTAAACTTCTCTTGTTTAAATTTGAACCCGTTACCCTTTCTCCTCTCACTGCAGTCCCTAATGAAGAGTCCATCCTCAGCATTTCTATAGCCCCCCTTCAGATATTGAAAGGCTGCTACGAGGTCTCTATGCAGCCTTCTCTTCTCCAGGATGAACAGCCTCAACTTTCTCATCCTATCTTCATACAGGAGGTGCTCCAGTCTCATGATCATCCTCATGACCCTCCTCTGGATTTGTT
>JAOEHX010052720.1:0-23162 GCA_025448015.1 Bolborhynchus lineola
GAGGTATTCCATACCACAGCACGTCATGCCCACTGTATAAACTGGGGGCAGTTACCCAGAAGGGTTAGATCACTGCTGGGTCGGGCTGGGTATGGGTCAGCGGGTGGTGAGCGGTTGTATTCTCTCCCTTTGTTATTTCCCTTATCATTATTATTATTATTGGTGGTAGCAGCAGTAGTTTGTGTTATACCTTAGTTATGGACTGTTCTTATCTCAACCTGTGGGAGCTACATTCTTTCGACTCGCCTCCTCATTCCTCCGGGAGAGGGGGGAGGAAGTGGAGGGAGTGAGCAAGTGGCTGCATGGGTCTGGGTTGCTGGCTGGGCTTAAACCACACCACCATGGCAGGGGGGTTGGAACCTGATGATCTTAAAGTCCTTTCCAACCCTAACTATTCTATGATTCTATGAATTAGGGAAAACTTGGTAATAAACATCTGACCAGCTGATCCATCTTCCCCTGAAGAGCCACTCCTCAGGGCTATCAGAAGAAGCCAGTGGAAAGGAGAATTCCCACAGTTTCCCTGGTGGTATTTAGCAATGATAATAGCATGAAACAGGCAAAAGTCAGCCTCTACCTTTCCCCACACACTTGTTATTAGTAACAATCCCACCCGGTGGAGGCACATTCAATAGGCACCCAGAGCCAGCAGAAGCACGGAGTATTCTTTTACATGTGTCAAGTTTTTCTCTGCTATTGACAACTCCTCAATTTGCAAAGGCAGATGCTGCAGCCAGAGAGGCACTGGTGTCATTCGTTAGAGATCATCCTTGTCAGCTGGCACCCATTCTTCCCCTGGCACCTCCCAGTGCCTCCAGTGGGAATAAACCTGCTCTGCTGAGTGCTTTTTGCTCTCTGATTTCACCCAAAGGATGTGTGGTTGTTGGTTGGGTGCTGTTACACGGTGCCTCCTGAGCAGAAAGAGGGGGCTACAGGGATGTCAGAGAGGGACTCTTCATCAGGGGCTGTAGCTACAGCCAAGGAGGGCAGCTGGGTGCTTTTAGAAAGGGGTGGGTGATGAGGTTGCTTTCCTGTGAGGTGTGGCCCCTGAGAAAAAGAAGGAGCAGCAGGGACAGCAGAACAGAGCAATGCGGCTTTTCTGTACAGGTAAGTGGTTTCTTGTGGGGCTTTGTGGAGATGTGAAGCAGAACTTTGCCTGGCTGTGGTTTGTCTCAGCCCACAGAGAGTCTCCGGCTTTGTGAGAAAAGCAGGTGTAAGGTAGTAAATGATGGCAATTGTGTGGCTTGGCCGGGCTTGCCTTGGGGGGGGGCACAGAAAGGAACTGTTTTGGTTACTGTATTCACATGGGCTGCAGAAGCTGGAGGTGTCACCAGCTTGCAGGGGGTGGAAGGTAAAACTGGGGATAGGAGCAGATGCTTATTCGTTTCAGTTCTTGATTCTGGCAAGCATTGGTTTTGCATTTTAATTGCCCTGTCTTCTTGGTATTTTCAATAATGGGTCTTTAACCAGGCAATTTGATTCTTTTTTTTTTTTATAAGTTCCTGGTATCCCTGGGGGGTGGAAGTTCTGACTGAGCTTTTCATTATAACCAGTGCAAGCTGGGAAAAATGCTGAGAAAATGAACTAGTGAATGTCTTTAGGAAAGGAAAGCATTGTCATGAGCTATTAAGAAGTAACACCCAAAGCTGAGGAGCCAGACTCTTCATAATCTATGTACTAAAAAATTAACTTGTGTAGTTTTCAGTAATCTGAATGGATTATGTCTCTTTAGAGTTTATATAGTGTGTGGTAACCTTTTAATGTCACAATATGTCTTCTATTTCATCAGCAGATAAACATCTGTTACTAGTAATGCCTTCCAAAGGCAATCATTTCTACCTCAACACAATGAAGTGATTTCCTGCAGTATTTTCCCCAGCAGCTATTTTTTTCCTTATCACATACTTCTCTGCACTTAAAGTTTGGCTTTTCACATGATCTTTTTATTTGACTGGATGTTTCAAATCCACTTTGTGAGCCATCACTTGCTTGTGTGCGCTTTTTCCACTAAAGCTTAGTTAAGATATGTAAAAGTGCAAAGCAGATTCATAGACTTGGAAAGCAAAACATTAAAGACAGGGAAAATATACTGCAACGGTTACATATCACTTTGCTTCCTTCTATGTGTCTCTCAGCTGGACTGGCTGGTTTTGAGAGGTAGGGAAAATGTGAGTGGAAATGCAGTGTGTACTCTGTGTATGTACAGATGGGCGCAATGGCAAGTGAAGGGAGTTAGCTAATGTTGCAAAATACCTCACACTTCTGAACTCCTGGCTGGGCTGTGCTTCAGGCACTGCTGCTATTCACGGTTTAGTGGAAGGTGTCCCTGCCTGGAATGACACATCTTCCAACCAGGGGGTTGGAACTGGATGAGCTTTTAAGGGCCTTTCCAGCACAAATCATTCTATCGCTCTGTGCTGGACTGTAATGGAAGCCATCAGCAAAAGCCTGAGCTGTCAGAGGGTGGTTTTTAGTTGCAGGATGATTTTATTCTAGGCTAAAGGCCTGAGCTGGGCAGCACTGACTCCTGAGGTATGATTTGGTTATGCAAACTGTTCCCGTCAGCTCTCCCTCCCATGACATGTTGCAGTTTCAGGGAGGTGAGCAGCTGCTGACTTTAGCAGAAGATCCAAAGCAAGCATGGTAGGCAGAGCCATGACTTGTGTGCTCTTCTGGGGACAAACGGCACAGGTTTGGTCTTGGCCTGGGGCAATCTATGCAGCTTTGCTAGTTGGCCCAGCCAGGGATCTTTGGGCTGCCTTGCTGCCCCAGACTGCAGTTCATGTGGTCCAGTGTTCCGGCCCAGCTCTGAGGCATCCTCAAAAATTAGCTTGAATAAAAACCTGATAAGCAATTGTAGCCCTTAAATTCCCTTGTGAATGTGGGGTGGGTCAGCTTGTGCTGCGAGGAAGAGGCAGGTTTGTACCTGGGTCCCAGCAAGTTTTCTGAAAGTGGACCAGGCAAGACATGAGGGGAGGGCAAAGCACCATCCCAGATGGTGCAGGAGATGAGATGCTGTGAGTGTCTTCCAGACCCCTCAAGGTCTACCCTATGGGGATGCCAGGGTCAAAACCAAGGGGCCTCTGCCTTCCCCTGTATTTGCTTTGTGGGGATCTCCCCTTGCCTCATCACTCAGGTGTCCCAACCAAACTGCTCAGCCTGACATCCCCTTGACGTGGCTGCTCTCTACTACCCATGTGTCCTTGGGAGACAACAGTGAAGCCATGAGGCTGCTGTAAGCCTTGCCAGCAGCCTAGAAGTGGACACGGGCCTCAAAGAACAACTCTTTGCAGCCCAAACAGTGGGATATAAAGCCAGTTAGGGCTGTGAAAGGAAAAGGGTGAGAAACAGCTTCTGAAACCCTGATGCAGAGCCAGAGTGGCACAGATTGCCCTCTGGAGGTGATGCATGCTTGTCTCAGCTGGGTGAACTCCCCCTTAATTTTCTCTGCACTCTAACTGGGTAAGACATTAGTCAAAAGCCACCCCTGGCAGTGATCTGGGTGCCTACAAGGCTCAGTGCCATGCTAATGCTTCTTTCCATGTGAAGTAGCAGTAAAGGGACATAAGTATTCTAAGCCCCTAACTGGGCCATGCCTTCACCATAGAGCACTAATCCTACCTGGCCCCACAGTGTCCTGAAGGAGCAATTCTATTTCTGGAGACTTGGGATGAGCTGTGTGGGACCAATTCTGGGTTTATTCATGGTTCCTCATGGAGCCATCTCAGGTTGTGGCAGCTGTTTGAAGGGTTTCCATTGATGTTGCTGCCATCTGGCACTGATGGCATGGGGAAGGTCAGGCTTGTTGGGCTCCTGAAAGCATTTCTTCCAGCAAAGGTAGACCTGAGTGTTGAAAGTAAACCAGCCTAAAAGGGTGGAGAATCTTCCTGCTTTAACAAACCACTTCAGCTCTGGCTCTTGAAACCCAGCATTCAGCAAAGCCATGAGTTATTTTGCATTTATACCCTATGCAGGCGAGTTCCCTGGGTGCTAGCATTTAACGTGAATCACATATTCTGTTGTTATAAGTGTGCTGTGGTCTTAAAATATGGTTGTTTTCTTAATCTCAAGACTGAGACTAAAATAGAGTCATTAATAGAGGAAAGGGAGTATATGCTGAAAAAAGAAGAGTTAAGAGGAAACTCCCTCACAGATCAATGACTCTTTATGAACAGTAACCGAAGCCTCCCACAGCCTCTCCACCCAAACAAATCGGCTGCTTAATGTGGAACACAGATCACTTAAAAAGGTGGAAAAAGTGATGGGGATGCGGAGTGATGAGGCCGCTGTGATTCACCGCGGGGAGCAGGCAGGCAGTGCCACCCGCAGCCAGCCCCGCTGCCGTGCACGCCCCGCACGGAGGCAGGATCATCCCCTTGCTGCTAATGTAACGCACACAGGCTGGGAGGACACTGTCCAAGGCTGGCAAGGCTGTGCAGTTACCCAAGTCTGCGCGGATGGAAGGAATAAGATGTTCCCTTCCCTCCTGTTCCCAGACAGGCACGTAGCAAAAGTTAGGGGAAGAACAACTTTCCCCCGCCCCCCCCATCCTGAATTGTGGAAATAGAGCAGGGGCCCTGAAATTAGACAGTCCATGCATTTGAATGGATAATTGTAAAAGACATTTGAAAAAACACAAACCAGAAAGACGGGGGACTGCTGAACGAATGGAAAGGGAAAGAATGGTGGTACAGCAGGAGAAAGCATGCAGCCCTGTGTTCCTGTCTTAGCAATACTACTTCATCCTTTATCATGGCAAACACCTCTGCAAAGCTGAGGGTAGAATGGGGATATAAGATTGGAGATGGAAAGCCCATAACTATGACCTCTGGGAGCTCCGTAACTGGTGAGTTAAGGGGTGGCACCAGCGAGGTACAGACCTGGGTACAGACCTGGGTCGTTTCTCTCCCATTGTGTTCCTATGTGACCTTGGAGGAGCCCCCCAGATTCCTAAACAGCCTCTGGCTAGAGTTGTGTCTAAAGCTCCTAAATGGGCCACTGTGCTCCAGAAACAATGCTTCATGAGCACAGCAATAATCCAGCCCTAAATAATGGTTGACTTTATTATTTTTTTTAGCCAGTAATAATGGGGTAAAGGCAGAAGTTTGAGAAACGCAGAATTCCTCCCCTGGGAGAGCAGATGAATCATCCCAGCAACCAGAAATGAGTGGAGAGTTTCCCATTGCACCCACTGGAACCAGAGTGGCCTTGGCCACCTCTGCTCCAGCCAGATTTGTCCTCCGTGCCTGGTCAGGAAACCAATCTGGCAGCAACTGTTTCTCACCCCAGGCTCTGTTGGGAAGGGAGGCTGAGCTAAGTGGGATGGTGGTGGGGTGTCTCCAGGATTAATTGTAGCCACTCCTTTGGCAAGAGCATCACTGTGTGCAACTCCCCGAGGGCAACTGAGGATATGAGGGGAAAGGGCTGGGAAATGCAGGAGGGAGTGAGGATGGGAGGGTAGGTGGCTCCATGCAGTACTGGAAAGCACTTGGGAGGGAAATAAAATCCTGATGTTTGGTCAATACTCCTTTCCGTGGATGGCCATGAGAGGATGAAGATCATGCCTGAAGCCACAACAGGGGTGGTCCACTCTGGAGCACTGGGGACATGCCCAGCAGAAGGACTTGTGTGGGGCAGATAGGCTGACAAGCATCTCTGGCTGGTTGATTCTACCCCACCTTGAGACAGGAGGGTTGAGGGCTGCTATCAAACAACCCCCAGCCTTAAGGGGTTGTTTTCTGCCTCAGGAGCAGGAAATGGGTAGTGAGATATCCCCTTAGCTGGATTCCTTGCAAGGTCCTATTCATGCACCCATCTCCTTGTGCCCAAGCAGCTCCCCAGACCACTACATGCACTCCTCAGGGCATCTACCTCAGTGCTTTCTGAGGCGTCCTGCTCCTATCCCACCAAGCTGCTGCTGCTGTGATTTCAAGGCATCAAAGGCAAACACAGTACTGCAGCTGCATGGGAAGTACTCTGGTCAATTCGCCTGCATTGGTGGGACCAGGAGTGTCATAGAATCCCAGAGTAGTTTGGGTTGGAAGGGACCTTAAAGCCCGTCCAGTTCTAACCCCCTTTCCACAGCAGGGACGCTTTCTGCTAGAGCAGATTGCTCCAAGCCTCTTCCAACTTAGCCTTGAACACCGCCAGGGACCCTGGATGTTCGCTGTCCAGGGATCCAGGTGTCCCCTGCACCTGCGGTGCATCGTCCGTGGGACACTGCTCCTGTTCTCAGCTTTTTCAGGAGCGATGCAAGGCAGGGGGCAGCTTTCTCCCGAGGGCACCGCTCTGTGCGCGGGATGGGTTTTCCTCAAAATCCCTTCCCGAAGCAGCTGCTGAGCCTGGCTGCAGCTCTCCCGCGCGGAAAGCAGCACTTACCCTCCTGCGAGCCCAGAGGGAAGTTGCTTGCTCCAGGATATTCCACCCAAGGCGCCTCTCACCGCTGCCTCATGGCGCGGCTCAGCCCTGCCGGCCCCTGCTCGCCTCGCTCGGTGGGGTTAGAGCGGCGGCGCCGGGAGGGAAGTGGGGAGCGCCGGTCCCTGCGCGCTGCTGCCGCGGGTCTGAGCGCGGTGGAGGAGGCGGCCGGCGTAGAGGCGCTGGGGGCCGGGCCGCGCGGCGTCTGAAATGGGATCCAGATGGTCGGTGCTGGCGTTCCCGGGGCTGAGGTCAGAGCTGCTCATCACACGCAGTCAGCCCCCATCCTCCCCCCTCTTTCCCAGCCTTGCAGGATGCCTCTGTGCCATGTGGCTTCCCCTGGCCCTTTGCCTCCAAAATGCTGCTCTCTGCTATCAGTAGGAAGAGATACGTAAAATGAAAGGGGGATAAAACAGTCCTGCAGGAATGCAGGAGCTGCCTTTGCTCAGGAAGGCAGGGTCTGGATGTGTGCGGGAGCCAGGACACTGGAAGGACAGTACCAAGTTACGCAGAGCTCTGGTGAAGCCCCGTTTGGAGGTGCTCGAGGCTGGAGAAAGCTCGGGCTCTCCCCTCAACTGTTAAGGGCGCCAGCGCGGCGGTGGGGGAGAGTCTCTTCTGAATGCAGTTTCTCAGTTACATATAAGTGCGTTTTCTGACGAGGGGGGTTCTTACCACGTACTCAAAGCCTCTTAGCAGAAGGATGCATTTTAAAGTGCATGTGGCTTACTGAGGGGGTTACGGGACAAGTTTGAAAGGCAAAAACTCAAATTCCTGAGCAGTGGTTTTTATGTTTTTCTAAACCTGTGTGCTGTGGGAAAACCAAACCCCAAAACTTTTAAACTCATATTGGGCAGAGCCTATCAGGCAGGTCTGGGGACTGATTTTATTCCTCTGTCTTGAGCAACAGCGTCTTCTTGGTTAGTTAAACTTTTCAGTCTGGACTGGGTTGTGTTCTGCAAGAAACGGTGGTATGGAAACGTTAATTCTTACCTCTTCCTTTGGTTCCATAGAAGGCTAGAGCTGAGATGGTGTTCTCTGGAATCAAACGGTCAAATTCTCTTCATTTCAAATGGGGATTTATTATGTTTGCTCTGGGGTTTGTGCTGTTTGAAAGCTTAGCCACATAAAGAAATAGCTGGAATGCTTCAGGAAAGTGCTGAGCCCTTGAACTGATGCAATAGCTCATTTTAGAAATGGTGCTTGGCTTAGTGCTTGTGGAGACTGAACATCGACCTTGCAGATGGATCCAGCACAAACACACTGACTTGTGTGCTTGAAAGCAAACAGGGTGTAATTTTTCCCCCCCAAATCTGGCAAGCTGGAAGGCAGAGTGTTCCCAAATAATAAATAGGCCTGGCAAAAGGGACCTGCAGCTCCTTGCTGGGTGTCAGCTGAACAGGGAGTAGAGAAAGCAAGTCTGCTGGAGAGCAATGACATGCATGTAACAGCTGCCAAGGCACATGAGGGGTAGCTGCTAAAGGATAAAACACATCTGATGGAGGTGCACTAGGTTGGCAGGAGCATCCAAACCAAAGGCTTTTCCTTATGAATCTATTTGTCAGGGGAGAACTCAACCAGGAAGCTGTGATGGCACCAGCAGCTCATGGTTGTGGCTGTTCTCACCCCATTGCTAGCCCCATCCTGAGCAGGCAGGGCTAGGTGATGTGCTGCCCTGCGTCTTCCCCTCCCCTTGGGATTTCAGGCTGTCGTCTCATTTTCACTTCCCAGACCTGCTGTTAGCTGAACAATGCATCCAACAAGAATTACATCCATCCCATGGGGTCCAGTGGTTCCAGTTTGCTGCCACCAGTGGAAACTAGTAGGATCTGGTTATGGTAGATCAATAGCAGCTGGGGTCTGTATTGCCTTTACTTCAGATACACCTTTGAAAATCAGAGTTTTCTCCACAGCAGTGAAAGAACACACAAAAATGTATTTAATAGACTGGCAAAAACAGAAGAACAAAAGACAGGTACCCCTTGAACAATAACAAGAATAGCCAGGAAATAATATCATAGATAAATAAAGTAATAGTACTGGCAAAGCACGTATAACCTGCATTCTGTGCCTATCACAGCTCAAATGAGAACGTATTTAACTTGAAAGCTAGAATTTATCCTTTTAGCAGTGTTAGAATTTATTCTCTCTTAATATGGTTTTAATATTGAAGTGACTTTTACTGAGTGCTCCAGTAATTATGTGAGACTATGAAAGGTCTTAAATTTCCCATCTGAATGCCCTTATGACTGCAATAACCAAGCCGAAAGGTTTTCCTTTCCAAAACTGGGCTCTCTAGCTGGTGTGTAGGGGGGGCAGCCAGTCAGGATGCTGCTGAGGGTGTCCCACGGTGGGGTTTAGTTTCTTCCCCTTCCACTCATGATCCTTTCCAATCCTTCCTTTAGCTGTTCCCTCTATGTGTACCCCCTGCAGTAGGCTCCTATCCGCAGCAGCAGGGGATCCAGGGGGCATCCAGGCAGGTCCCCACCATGGCTACTGCGATGTTCTGGGAGTGAGGGGAACCCCTGGGGAAGGGGTGACATCCATAGGGACAGACTTTCCATCCCCAGACACCAGACAAACTCTCTCTGATGATCAGTAAAAGGCTGAATCGCATCACACTGGTAGTTTCTAGAGACAGCTGGGACTAAGTTTAGCAAGATTTCCTCCCTGGTGTATTAATAACTACGTGTGATTAATGCTATGAGTCAGGAAGAGGGTTTTGAGGAATCCTCTTTCCACCCACGACCAAAAAGCCTTTGCCTCAATGCAAAATGGACCTTGACATCCTCCCATTCATAGAATAAGGCTCTCATCTTGGGACCCTCACAAGAAGGACTCGGTGAAACAGATTGGTCAAATGCTGTGGTTCTTTTCTGTGTGCTTCAGCTGGGCAATTTCCTCTCCCAGTTTAAGAAATACCCAATTGATTTACTCCATGTGACTCACATAAGCACTGGGTGGCTGGTGCTGGATCAGGAATATGTAGGGACACCCAGGAGCATCCTGCCTTGGCCCCATTCTGGAGCACCATCTGCTGGCTTTTCCCCCAGGGACTCCTCAGGCATCCACCAAGCCCAAGGTCACCTTCTTCCCATCACAGAAAACCCATTACCAAAGACAGAGCCACTACTTAACTCTGCCATCAGTGAGTACCACCAAAACTGTTATCTTTCCATCACTGGTCTGAGCACAGTGGACTGGAGGTGTGGCATCCAGCTGTGGCCTTCACACCCCTGTTTCAAAGCACAGGTTCTCTCTCTGCAAAGCAAGGCAGAGACCTTTCCTGCTACAACAACAGCAGGGTTGCAGATTGTGCTTTCCTTTTGCTCTCAATAGGTGGTTTTCATTAGTTCCAAAGGATTTGCCATTGCTTTTGTCCAAATACTTCCCGCACTACCAGTGCCCTGGTGAGGAAGTGGTGCAGAGAAATATGTTCTGATTTTCTGGCTTCTGCTGTCCTCCTCTTTGTCTGTCTGCTTCTGTGCCGATCTCTCTTGTTGTATTTGTATATTGGTATCACCCTTGAATTAGAACCAGGCAGGGGGAAATGGCAGGACTATGACTAGAGAATGTGGAGAAGGCTGGGAGACAGTGAGCTGGGCAGGTCAGAATGGGAAGTAAGGCCAGAGAAGAGCAACATGGTTCTGCCCTTCCCATCTCACAGCCCTGGCAAGGAGGTTAAAACGCTGCTGCGAAATCTTCCTCCCATCCTCAAGGATGAAGCTGTGGTAGCATGTTCAAGGCACTAGGATGGGCTTGTGAAAGCCTGGAGGATGCCATCCAACAAGCTGCGTGCAAGCCTGGCTTAATTCCAATCAAGGAGACATCCCTTACTTGTCACCATGGAACAGAGGTTTGTGCCCCAGCACAGCTCAGTGGGGTGAGTTCCCAGGGCTTCCTGGAGTAGTGCCAAGGAAAATGTAGTCTTGGGACCTCTTGATCCCAAGCTGATCCTCAGCTGAATGATCCCAGGTAATTTGCTCTGTCTCCCCTCCTTACCTGTAAGATGAGGCTTTGCCCCCCTAGTTTACGTGAAAAAAACTGGGGCTCAGTGTGACTGCTGCAGGTGGAAGAGCTCTCGCAAAGCTGAGCACAGGCTGGAGCCTTTTGATCTCGGTTTCTACTTATTTTTATTTCCCCAAAATCGAAGCTCTTAAAAATACCTGCGTCTGCTAGAAGACGTTTTCCTTTTGATAAATCATAGAATCATAGAGTAGTTTGGATTGGAAGGGCCTTAAAGCTCCTCCAGTTCCAGCCCCAATCCATGATTTTTTAAAAGGGTGCCTGTTTTGTTAGAACATTTCTGAGGCTGTTACAGCCAATAAATCACAGCAACAGATTAACCCCAGAAGCGCCAATAAAAGCAAGCCTACAGCAGGGCTGTGTGTATTGTCTGAGCCTATATATGCTCTTAATCCATGGCTTATAGAAAATATCACAACTCAAAAGCAGGAACTTGGGGCCCTGACCAATGGCATCCTGCAGAAAGCCCTTCTGCTGGAATTGCTTCTGCAATGACAAGGAGCAAACTACTCTCAAATATGTAAATAATGTGAATGCTTTTCCCCTCTAGCACAACACACAGCTTGTGGGTCTGTGAACTGTGATGTGAGCTGTGAGGCCTGGCTTTTAGGAAAAATGCTGGCTGAGCTGTTTCAGGATGGAAGATAGCTGTTGCTTTGGGTTGCTTCTGTTTTCTTGCGTTAGATCCTTCCATGTCAGTCATGGCTTCCCTGTCCTGTGGCAACTTCAAGGTCTCATGCTGCGCCTAAAGCCATCTGAAATGGGCTGAACTTCAATGGTTCAGTGACACTTCCCATTCTGTGATGGGAAGGACTGTTACTAATTCCTGGGGAGAGGTGAGGTGCCTTGGAAAGGGCTGCAGTCAGGGAGAAGCCACAAATACCTTGCCGACATGGATGGGATGATGTAACTGCAGACTAGTTGAAGAGGGATTAGAAGGAATTATTCATACCCATGAATGAGTGCTAAGTTTGTTGGGAAGATACAGAGGAGAAAAGACCTGAGGGTTTGCTGTAGCCTGGTCATTGGAAACCTGTGGTCATTGTGCACCAGTGGTAAAGAAGAAAAACTCATGTGTTATGGTAAGAGGGAGAGGACAGCTACAACTACAAAAGCTCTGTATTGATGCACCATACATCCCCAGCCCCAGCAGATATTTCTTGTTAGGGTTCCCTATTCAGAATATATGCTTTTATCTGCCCATGTGGGTTTTTCAATGGTAAATGGAGTTTTCCACTATCAGTTTTTGCTTGCAGGTAGATTAAGACAAAGCCAGCAGAGCGGCAGTGTCAGAGTGTGAAACTCCCCATGGGGATTGTGACCCACATCCCAACCTCTCCAGGGCTGCTGCTTCTCCACTGGGACACCGAGTCCTCAATTAGCCCTTGCCATGATTTTCTGCCCAGTGATGTGCAAGAAATACTGCTTCTGTTCACTCTTTTGAGCCAATGCTAAGTTGAACAGGCTTAATTCAGCTATGAAAATTGGACTTCTCCCCAGAAATGAAAAGAGCTGTGAATTAAGGGGAGAAAAAAACTAAACCAACACATTTTGCCCAAGGTGATTACCTGTATTTGAGCAAGGTTTAATCCCTGCACCACTCTCCATCTCTCGCCTCATGCAACTTGTTGGTTTCCTCTCTGGGCTTAATTCATTTGGCTTCATTGCACCCATGATAGTCCCTCTCTGGTCTCTTGGGCTTTAATACATGAGATGTCTTTTCTGTCTCGAGGAAATGCTACAGGTGATGGCAGGATGCTGGCAGCGTAGCCTAGGGAGGGTGGTGGTGGGCAGAGGTGGCTGCTGCTCCCTAAGGCTTCATGGATCTGCTGCAGCACAGAGGGTGACACCCTGTTTCCCAGGGATAACAGAAAGTAGCGTTAGTTACTGAGCATCCGTGTGTTGGATTGCATCCTGGCATTGCTGGTGCTAAAGGTAGCCCAGAGTGGGATGGCCTTGATTCTCTTCTAAGGGAGGGTCCCTGCTGTTCCGAGGTGGGTGGCACAGGAGTCCAGGCTGTGTAATCTTCCTTTCCGTTATAAACATCCCATTGCTTTATGAGGAGTTGATACAAGCAGTACCTCCCCATCACAGATGGCTTGTTTGGAGTTAGCATTAAAAAAGTCCCTCAGGAAATTACACCTATGGGGATGGTCTGTATTTATTCCTCAGGGGCTTGTCTGTGACTTGCATCGAGCATCTGAACCAACTTGTACTTGAGATGCTTGTGTCTGAGACATCTGGAGAGGCTGAGTTTCTTATGACCAGTTAAAACTGTGTCATTCACTGCTTCGGATAGATATGATGAGGTATGTTTTGGGAGATTTTCCCTTAATTTTCCCCTTTAACTGGTTGGAGCTCCTTTGGAAGCTAAAAAGCCATAGTTTTTTGCCCAAACAGGCCTCAACATTCAAGTATGGGTGTATTTCTGGCTGGTCTAGGCAATATTGAGAACAATGTACTTCTCTGTGTGGGAGCTCCATCACAGCTGCAACCTCAGTCTTTAATTGGAGAGTTTTTCTTTAAGCCAGTACCAGTTCTTCAGCACTGCCAGGTTATTCACACGCAGCCACATGCAAACTGGGAAGGAAGGAAAATTAACTTCAGTATCAAACTAAGGTCTCACAGGTGTGGAAAAACCAATCTGATAAAGCTGCAAAATGACCAGATTTAAGCTTCTACTGAAAATGTGGGCACAAGGAGTAAATCTAAGCAGTTATCCAGTTATTTGCCTGAGGAAGCAAATGCTGAGGTTTGTATATACAGGGATTTAGGCATCCCTTTGGGCAACTGTCTGCTCCCACCAGTACCCGCAGCTCCTGCTGCATCCCTGGGACTTGGGATGTCCCTGGATGTGAAAGATGAGCCTATGCTGGGGCAGGAAGAGGTGGGGACAGCTTTGCATGGTTACTGTTGCTGTTTATCACCTTTTCCAATGGCTAGTGGCGGGAGCTAGTGGAAAAAAGCCTTCAGAGCTGGTCTGAACCCAGGAGCCAGCAAGCTTGCCAGCCTCACAAGCTGTCCTCTGTCAAACGCCTCATTCATTCATTCTGCTGTGGGGACGCATGAAAATCACATCATTTCTCCAAGGCAGAACAACACCACTCCTGTCCCTAAAAAATCCCCACACCACCCCACAGCCAGTCACCTGTTGGCTGCCGGCAAGCTGGGGTAGGACTGATCTTCATAGGGCCAAGGAACCATGCAAGTAAAGCTTGGGAGAAGCAAGCCTGAGTGCCAGTGAAGTGTGATGGAGAATCAACCAGGCTGGAAAAGAGCTTTAAGCCCATCCAGTCCAACCATTCCCCAGCACTGCTGAGGCCACCACTAACCCATGGCACTGAGGGCCTCATCTACATGGTGTGTGAGCACTTGCAGGGACGGTGACTCCAGGTCTGCCCTGGGCAGTCTGTTCCAATGCTGAGCACCCTTTGGGGAAGGAGTTGTTTTTCATCTCCATCTAAACCTGCCCTGGTGCTGCTTGAGGCCATTTCCTCTTGTCCCATCCCTTTTTCCTTGGGAGCAGAGCCCAGACCCCTCCTGGCTCCACCCTCCTGCCAGGCAGTTGTATGGAGCAATCAAGTCAGTCTCATCATTGGAGTTCTTCTGGCTCATCAAGATCCACCAATAATAGGGCCAGGCACACTGTTCCCTTCACTGCTGGATGGCTTTTCCTTTTTGAGGACAGATGCCAAAGGCTTGATCTTCTTGATTTACACTGCGTGTGTTATTCCCTGCTTTATCTAGTGTTCAGGAGGACTGGGATATGCTTATGAGTAGGACATGAATCTCCCACTAGAAAATATATCTCACAAATCAGTTTATGGGTGGTATGCTTATATAAGGCTAGTAAGTCAGCCTGACTAGAATGAGGTTTGTCATTTATTTGATGTAGTTCTGAACTGAATTGTTCAAGGTGAGAGTAGAGATGTGAAAGTGTAGATCTGAAATATTCAAGGCCAGTTTGGACAGGGCTTGGAGCAACCTGCTCTAGTGGAAGGTGTCCCTGCCCATGGCAGGGGTTGGAACTGGATGAGCTTTAAGGTCTCTTACACACTGAGTGATTCTTTATATTGGTGATTGTGGTCCTTTTTCATAAGGGAAAATTATCCATTCTGAGAGAAATGCTGCTGTTAGGCTGGGGCTTAAAGCCCTTCCTAACCCAAAATCACATTGAGCACACATGGGGAGCATGAAGGAACTTCCTGCTATCTCTGGGAGGAGGTGCGGCAGATACCCTGCTGACAGGCTGCCAAAGCAGTGGCTTGCATTCCCCTGTGCACTCCAACTGCTCCAGCCCCTCGTGTGGGTCTCAGCCTGAATCCTACCAGTTACCCCTAAGCCTCTGCCTCAGTGAGGGTGCTTTCTCTGGTGCCAGGCTATTTTGAGTGCTAACAGTGTGATCCAGTGGTGCCTGGCCATGCCATCACC
Organism: Bolborhynchus lineola; assembly: GCA_025448015.1. Lineage (NCBI taxonomy): Eukaryota > Metazoa > Chordata > Aves > Psittaciformes > Psittacidae > Bolborhynchus > Bolborhynchus lineola. The sequence continues at coordinate 14,869 of JAOEHX010052720.1, forward strand.
CTGCTGGGGTGGGTATATCAGACTCCATCTCAGAGCCCTGACTCCTGCTAGAGAGCCCTCCAGTGCAGGGCACACACCTTGGTGGCTCAAGTGTGATGGAGAAGGCTGTGTCCTGCAGAGGCACGGTGCAAGCTGCAGTGCTGGGGTCTGAGGCTGTCCATCAGCTTTTCCAGGTTGCCGTTTTCTCCACATCAACGCTGGTTGGGTGTGCACACCAGAAGTCAAGCTCTTGTACGGTGTTTACATGATGCCCACGCCAAGGAGGGGACCCTGTTTTGTGGCAGCTCATGGTCCCATCTTTGGGCCATGGTGAACCAGGGTGCTACAGCAGTCCTTCAGGGCATCCCACTCACTCTTTACCTTCTAAACCTGGTACCTAATGGACATAAAGATAGCAGCTGGTGCCCCTGGTTCAGGGGAGAATGCTGGGCAGAGCAATCTGCTTTGGAGGCAGCATTGATGGATTTCTGTGGATTTGAAGCATGGATTCAGTAACTTGACCTCCTCCTCTGCTCTGCACCAGGGAGGCTTGGGTGGAGCAGGGACGTGCAGTGATGTATAGAGTACAGCATGTACATTGCTTGTGCTGACAGCAGCATGTTCTCACTGATTGCTCTGTGGATCTGCATCCTTGAGCAGGGCTGCCACTGACATCCTCCTCGCTGTGCTACAGAGGAGCACAGGCCTCCGCAACAAAACATTTGGTCAGCTAGTTTTCCAGCTCTCTGCTCTGCAAGCCCCTGGATCAAATTAGAGGCTCGTGGGCTGAATGAAAAGCCGTTGTATGTGAACTAAACCCCCACTGAGATTCATGTCTTGGAGCAGGCAGCTGGGATGTCTGCAGGGAGCTGATGCTTCCTCTCCCTGGAAAGGTTGAAGAAGGGTTGATCTGCCCAGTGCTTTAACAACAGGAGGATCATTTTAGGTGAGATGATGCAGTAACTGGATACGTGGCAGGGGCATGCTCTCCCTATGGCATTGTTCTGGCACCTGGATAAATCCCCAATGAAAGGAAACAAGCTCAGTGGGTGTCCAGGGACCACCTCTGGGCCAAACAGCTCCCAAGGGTTCCTGGCTCTTGCAATAAAAATAGTGCAAGGGGTGCATTATGTGGCTTTCAGACACCTATATGGCTATAAACATATGAGGTCCTGTATCAACAAGTACCTCGGAGGCAGTGATTTCCTCTGGCTGTGCATTGGTGGACCCCAGATGCAATGCTTTGCATCACGGCTGTGCCAGGTGCTGTACTCACAGGGTGGGAAATGACCTTTGTTCCCAGGGACTTCTCATCCAAGTGAGAAGAACGAAGAGGCCAACGGCACAAAGAGCAGAGGAAAACAGCCTCACTCTCACCCCTTACCCCGTCACTGCCCACACCATGTACTTCCACATCACAAACTAATGGCCCGCAGGCATCGCAATGTGTTTGGCCATAAGGTTTTTAACTTGGTTGCTGCCTGGGGTATTTAAAGGAGGAGGACTGGGGGGAGGGATCTCAATGTACAACAAACAGGGGCCAAATCTTTATTTAACAGAAGGAGGGGTTTTTTCTTATTATTATTTTACACAAATGGCCTGAAACTCCTCCCTGCAATGCCATTTTGGCCTCTGCTCAACCAGGAGGACAAACACCAGAGAGGAGGCTCTGGGGTATTTTTTCCCCTGTAAGAAGCCAACCTTGGCTGGACTTCACTGGTCATGGGATAGCAGTTGGGATTTTCCCTGTCAACCAAGAGAAGGAACAGGGAGGAGAAAAAGGCAATTGTGAGCTCTCCTCAGAGCTTGGGAGAGCTTAGGAGATGGTGTTTGTTTCTTTTCCATGGTTGAAGCTTTTGGGAGGGTGGCAAGACACCTGGCCAGAGAGCGGTGAGAAGCTTGTTTATGAAACAGCCATGTGCGGTGTCTTCAGTTCCTGACCAAAAGCCAGTGTTTTGCCTGCATGACTGGGCCCAAGCCAGGGCACTGGAGCCTGCAGAGTGTGCCTGGGCTCAGGAGGCTGGATAAGCTGCTCCCAGGCATCGTGTCACTGGACATCGCAGGTGCCTGAGGTTACAAAGCAGGCTTTCCAGAGGCGTCCTATAGAGAGAGGGTCCTGGCTTTGGCTGATAGGAATAAGGTGGGCAGAGCTCCTTGGTGTTCCATTTTGGGCGCAAACACTGTCCTCCTGTCCCACAGCTTGAGTGATGCTTTGGATGCTTCCTTCATCAGGTCATGGCCCAGATTTGCTTTCCTTGAACAGAGTAAGGAGGGTGGCTTCAGCATCCAAACACTTTTAGCCTTGAGGTGTCGTTTGAGGTGATAGGGGGTACAATGTACTCGGCAGACGGCTATTGTCACTGCTAGGCTGGCAGCCAGGGCGAGTGAATGAGCAAGGCATCACGATGCGTGTTAGGAATGCAGTTTTTTCTTGGGGTAAATAGAGATCAGGAATATAAACGGGCCCTTTTCACGTGCGGGTTCCCTATGCGCTGTGCTTTGCTGCCTGCGTGTTTTGCTGGGCTCCACAAGGTGGCACAAGGAAACTGCTATCCCTGAAGAGCATCCCCGGGCTGCTTTGACTCCGCAAACTGCGCCTGTCAGCCCCGGGTCTGTAGCAGCAGCCGGCGGGGGGCTTCAGCGGAGCTGGAGAACTCCTCCATGGCAACTGGTCCCTCTTAGCTCAAGCGGTGTTTTGCCGAGAGCCCAGGAAGGACGTGCTGAGTGTGCAGCACGATGCTCTGGTTGTCGGGAGCAAGCTTAACAGGCGAGCACAGGGGAGTGGTTGTACCTTAACTGATGTGGGGGGATACCTGCCTTCCCCATAGATGGTCTTCCCCTTCTGCCATGGGGTACCTGTGATGACCCTGCTCCTTGGGTGCACCCCAGGATGAAATCTGAACTACACCAGGAAAAGCCGCAAGGAAGTGGCTCTGGCTGGGCTTTGTCAGCAACCCAGCCAAGGAGGGAACGTCAGACACAGACACATGGGAGGTTGGTTTTCTGTTACGAACTGGAGCAGCCAGCCCCAACAGCTGGAGGAAAGGCATAGCAGCTTATGTTCATTTGTTATTGGGTGTAAAAAGAGGATGTTGATAAGCAGATGACTTATCTGAGCATCTCCAGCAGCAGAGCGAGATGAGCTGTGTCCCTCAGAGCCTGCATGTCATAGGTAGTGTGTGTAGTTTAGAGAGCTCTGCTGGGGGGGTTCATGCCAGCTCAGCTCCATCACTGCTTGGTGCTGTGCAAGTCACCAGGTCCGTGCTTACCTCTGCAGAGCTGAGGGCTGCTGAGATGAAGCACCTCAGCCCTCAACGTTCCCACTACCAGCAGCCTGGTGCTTACAAGTGTGAGCTTGCAGAAACTCGAGATGTTCCCTGGCACCTCCTGCAGCTCCACTGTGCCCCAGCCAGGTCTGCTTCTGCACAGCTATGCCTGACCCAACCTAAAAGTCCTGCCCCACAGCACAGAACTTGAGGGCTAGGTAAGTCTCTGAGGATCCTATATTGCACTAGGACAGCATCATATATGTAATATACATACAATGTGATATAACATGTGAAAAGCACATGGCAAATGTCTCTGGCTCCACCTTGGCACCAGCCCAACACAGTGACCTCCTGGGGTAGGCTGTGAGCGATGGAAAAAGGCTGAGGGCTGCAGTTAGCTCTGCTGCCTGGAGCAACAGACAAGCAGGAGAGGGGATGAGAAGCACAGCAGCCAGACTGAGCTTGAACCTGCTCATCAGATGCTTGTTAGATCAGTAGAGCAGCCCCCAGGCCCTCACATCCCCAGGGATGGCAGGTGCCAGGCTCTGGGGTGCATCCTGCTTTCCTCTTATTGCCCCGGAAGTGATGCTGAGCCAAGTTAATGCAAGGAGCTTTCTGGATTCAGGGAGCAGATAATTGCAAGAAAGATTCTTTACTCAACCTTTCCCCTCTGCAGCCTATCTGTGTTTGGCAGAACAGCTCTGCCTTCCCTTCCCCTGCCTGCTCTGAGCCCTGGCGAGTGGCCATCTCATCCCAGTGAGGCAGTGGGAGCCAGCAGCATGTTCAAAAGAGGGCAGGGATAATGGTGCTCACTGGCAGCACAGGGCAGAGATGAGCACGTGGAAACTCATTAGAGAGCGGATCGACTGGTGAGGCTCTCCTTAGGCGACCTTGCTGGGAGCGCTTGCCCAATGCTGCTGCTGCTGTTGGCTGCATCCAACCGGTCCTTCCCTACAGGGCTGCATCTGGTGGGGAGGAAACCAATATGCTCTGTCTTTTCTAGCTGCAAGGCACCTCATCTGGAGCAAGGAGAGCAATGAAGCACCGGGACATCTTCAGGAGGGACCAGGGAACCTCTTGGAAAATGGAGCTTCAAAACAGAGCCTAGAGCAGGTCAGCAGGCCAGAAAGAAGCTGCAGCTCAAAACACATCCCGTGGCTGGTGCCCTGGTCACCCGTCTTGAGAGCAAAGAAGGTGCTGGTGCAGAAGACTGGTGGGGGATAGCTGCTAGAAGCTGTGGTTTAGACCATGGGGTCTGCACTGGGATCCTCTGCCTTTCTAGGGCCTCAGGGCTTTCATTGCAGATGTTGAGCCCCTTCCCAGTCCTTCGTACTGAATGCCTTCTTGGGTGACTAAAAAGGAAAAAGCCAGCTGCCATTGCTTGCATGGGCAGTCAGCAAGACCTCCAGGAGGGTTTCTGATTTGGGTTTCCCTCTGGTGGGAATAGGTTACTTTTCCTATTCCAAGCCATGTAGCATTTTCCAAGCTGCTTTTAGGATTGCTTTTCCTCTCTTTGACATCTGTGGATCTCTGCTGATCTCCAGGAAGCTTCCTCTGGTGTCTTTTAGACAAGTTTAGTCCTTCTTTATCATCAGTTCCATTCCAGCAGAAAGCAGACAGGCAGTAGCCAAGGACAAACATTTGGGGTCTGTTTCTCCTGTGCAGTGTATCACCATGGCAGAGACCTCTCTGGGCTTTGGCAAAGTAGTGATGAGTTCAGTGATGACAGCCTGATGCAAGCACCCTAAACATGCACAAGCTGCTCAGTTCCTCAGGCAGTTAGCTCTCAGTGTTTGTCTCAATTTTGACCCTGCTATTTGGCTGAACAGGAACATCCAGTTGGTGCCATTACCTGATAACTGTGATCTTCTTCATGGCTTCATAGATGCTCAGGCTGTTTCCAGTGTAACTGGTGAAGCCTCTGGCCCCTTTCAGAGCATTGCTTTCCATATGGATGATGTGAATCCAGGTCCTTGCTGCAGGCTGAAATCCCAGTCACAGCATAATTACATTTAAGATTTAAAGTTAGGGAGGGAAACAATTTCTTCAGGATGACCCTCTTGGGCATTTGCTGGGATCTCCTGAGCTTGATGTCTGCAGCAAAACTCGCACTTCATCTTTGTCAAAATGGTGTGAAAAAGTCCGGTTTTAACTGCAAACTAGATGGGACTCTCCTAGAATAGTGTAGCTGGTCCCTGCTCTGACCCAAGGCAGAATTACTTTGGCCTGTGCTATGTTTAAGCTCTTTGCAAAGACCTCTACCACTGATGGCTGAGTCCTTGTGCTCCTCTAGGCCTTTGTAGTGGAGGATATTTGAACACATGTGCTAAAGCCTAGCCTCTGGGACAGGATAGGACATGGCCTCCAGAGAGAGGGAATCTGGACTGGTCTGCTCTGCTCTCATTGTGGAGCACCGGGAAGGGGAAGGAAGCAGTGCTCTTGTTACCATCTACAGAGGAGACAGAACGGACTGGCCTGTCAAATGAGCAGTCTTCTCTGTCCTGGGTCTCACGAACTGTGAAGTACTGAAGTGCTGTTTGCCAAATCAATCAACATGTTGCATTTAAGATGTATTGAACCCTTTTTCTCTAGCATAACTCCTGCATCTGTGTTAAAGTTGCTGATGAATGTCCATAGGCCTCAGGTGCTGCTCCTGAAGGTTTTTCTCAGATCACATCTCCCAGGGTCTGGACAACATTTGTGTGGTCTCCACAGGGCCCAAACCAGTCTTTGTTTCCATCTGCTGCTGCTGGGTTGGAATAGGACACAATTCATTAAGGCACATGTTGGAAGTGACTTTGAACTCCTGCTGATTTTGTAGGGGTTTACTTGTGTTTGCTCAGTGACTGTTTACCTTGGTAATCCCTACAGGCTGTAGAGGGCAATGCCCTTTGCTGGGTGTTTTAGTGCCCAAAGCAGATGCTTGAATTATAATTTTTTTATCCCTGGAAATGATGCATTCCCGCAGGATCCAGCTCACCTCAGATGCTAGGGAAAGCACCTTCCTGTGAAAAACCTGCATTTCTGGTGGCAACTCTCCCAGCAACTGCCTGGGTTTCTCTTCACATTGGTTGATAGAAGAACATTTGCTACTTTCCAAAGGCAAGCTGGAGATAGAATAGGGATGGTTCAGTCTCACCTGTGTTGGCAAAAAAGGTGAGGAAAGTTGAAATAGTTCCTGATCCATGGGAATCCAAAGCTGTGAGTGATATGAGAGCAGGATGGTGAGCTTGGATCAGTGTTTGGTGTGGAGTCCTCTGTAAGTAATGCGAAGATGCGGTGCTTCTCACGTCAGGTTGACAGTAGCCTTGTGGCATAATCCATCAAAAATCTTATTAGAGACATATTAGAAAAATTGAGGTAGATAAGAGAAGGCAGAGATAAGGTATCATCCAGCCAACACTTCATAGCATTCACATGGTTAGGAAAAATGCCCTTCGAGCTTCTGCCCTAGGAATGACAGTCCACAAGCTATGTTTTCAAGTTCTGTAATTGCCTCAGATGCCAGAGCATCAACGTTGAGTGGCTGTTTCCTTTAAGTCAGGCTGTTGGGGTAATTCCAGTTGAGATGTGGTCATTCCATAACATAATTAGCAGTTGCATTATAGATAAACCCTGTAATGATCCTTTGCAGATCATGTACGAAAATAGCAGCAGCATTGTATACCCCTTCCCTGTCCTGCTTGCTCCGCTCCAGCATGATGGGGTTGATAAAAGGTCTTTATAAAACTGCTAAAGAGCTGAAGGCAGAAGAAATGCCATCCCAGCTTTACAAGATCTCATGACTTGGCAGATGTTTTTAGGGGAATGTTGAGAAAGGCAGAGGCACCCGTGAAATTGCTCATGCTGCCTTGTTTGTTGGAGCTACCCTGGTTTTGCTATGCTACTGTGAATAAGGGTCTTGCGTCCTCTCTCCCTGTGAGCTGGAGATTGTCTGGTGGATGCTACTGATCTGATTCCCCATGGATTTTGAAAATTCCTGCAGCTTGGCCGAGGTCTTGGGATGACTCTGTATATATGGGAGCCAGAACACACTGAAGTCATCCAAGGAGTGAGGAGCAAAGCTGGGGTTAGCACTATGTAAATCATCCTGCCCCTAACCATCATTTCAGCAGCTTTTCCCAATCAGCGTGCTAGGTGTGACCTGTAAGACCCTCTTTTCCCACCTCTGAGGCTGCGGATTCAGCTTGTTGAGCTGCAGTCAGTCTGCTATAATGATCCACCACAGAGCAGTGTGGAATCTCCTCTTGCATCCCCAGGTACCATTGGAGCTTCTGGTTTGGTCAAGGCTGCCTGTGTGTGCCAGCACAGGTTTGGCATGTGAGTGGTGCAGCACTTGGGGCAGCTCTTTGACAAATTGGGTATCATTATACTTAGAGAAGTTGTTGTAGGTTCTTCCCTTGATGTGGCCAAGCAGGGCCCTCTGCACATGCTGAAAATGAGGATGGGGGATTGAGAATTTGCTAATTTCACAGGGGTGGGATTTGGGGTCTGTAAAAACAGCTGAATAGTATTTTCATCCATCAGCTCTGTTGAACTCTGTTTATGAGTTTGCTTTCAGTTATCAGGAACAAAAAACCCAAGCACTAAAATGGATGGCTGGACAAGGTCCTGGCCACTTGTCTATATAGCATAAAGTCATAGAATGGTTTGAGTTGGAAGAGATATTAAAGATCATCCAGTTCCAACTGCCCTGTCATGGGCAGGGGTACCCTCCAGTGTCAGTTCATAGTTGTCTTACGAAAGATCATTTCACAGTTGATGTAGCGAAGATTACCAAGAACTGCAAAGATAACAGCTTATGTGAGTATTAGGTTCAAAAGAGCATTCCTGTGTCTAGAAGGGCATATTTCTCTTAAAGATACCCCAGAAATCCCACCTGGGATTATCATCTGGCAAGACTGAAAATCAGAAACCAAGCCTGCGCTCTATCCATGCCTAGTTTCTTGGGAGAGGCTTTGCTTGTAACACTCTTCTCTTCCATTTTGCCACACCATGGACCCCCAACTCAACTGGATGTGAGGTCCAGTTCAGCCTTCAGATAAT
>JAOEHX010052720.1:30892-47145 GCA_025448015.1 Bolborhynchus lineola
CAGGGGCTTGGAGCAACTGCTCCAGTGGAAGGTGTCCCTGCCCGTGGCAGGGGCTGGAGCTGGAGGAGCTTTAAGGTCCCTTCCACCCCAAACCATAGGTTCTACGATTTTTATTTCTGTTAAGATTTACCTTTTCACCACAGATTTGAGAATACCTGGTGCTTGGTTTTAATAAGTCTCCTGTCCTGCAGTTTGTAAGTATGTAAGAGTTGCAGCTCTTGTTTTTCTTTCTTTTAGCTCTTTTTGTCACAGAGGAGAGCTTGTGAGATTAACCTAAGTTTAACCTGCAGGGCCAGTACATCCAGCTGGCTGGATAAGACAGCACTGATTGTTTCCCTTAATCTAATGACTTTTTCAGCTGATCTGGTGATGATCTGGCACTGAACAAACAGTATCCACGTTATTGAGTTTCCTCTCACTGTAATTATTTGCTCCAGAGCTCTATGTAACTTCAGTGTTCCTGATATTGGTCCAATAGTGCATGAACCTACGCTGAAGAGTGTTGTTAATGCAGTATTATTCACTGGGTAGCTGCTGGCTGCCTTTCACACGCACTTTGCCTGTTGCTTTTGAAAACCAATGTGGATTTTACCCCTTTTCTGAGGAGCCACAGAAAAGTTTGCACAAATACCATAGACATGAGCTGCTTCAGCTGATCCAACCCAGACCTTATCCAGACCACTTGTGGCAGAAATAACCACAGCATGAAGGGCAGTGACATTTAATATAAAGTTAATGCACTGCGAGACAACTCATTCGACATTCAGCCTGGAAACACATCAGGCCACAGAGAAAGGACAATCTGAGAGAAAACTAAGCCTATTCTGAGGATGACAGTGCTTTAGGCTTCTTTATGTTGACAGTCTGATGTCTTTTTAAAGATGAATTATGTTATTGTTATTGCGTCATTAGCGTCAGTGAATTGACTTGACCCGTAAGAAAGCAAGAGCCTCCTCTTGGGGCCTATCTCTGGCTGCAGGAGATGGAGCAGAATGATGTGAAACCACTCCATTTTATGTAGCCATTTGCTGCTGCACTGCCTGACGTGTTGCATCAGGGCTGTGGAAGTGGTGGCAATAAGGTCGTTGAGTTTCAGAAGTCAAGTCCTGTCTCACAGTGCTTGTTCTATCCTCTCTTTTTGATGACTTTCTGATGACTGTGCCTTGTGATGGCTGAAGAATGAGAACTGAAGTTAACCATACCTCTGAGGCTTGTTCTCTCAAAGGTACCTGGAGAAAATGTTCTTATTTATTTTTCCTACAATTTTTCTTTCCATTTAGGTCTTCAGGACAGAGTTTACAGCCTGCCAGACATTAACAGTGAGTACAAAAGAGAATCGCAGCATGTGATTCTCAGTTCAAGGGAGGTTTCCAATGTCTTTTGCTCTTCAGACCCTCTGGGTATGGGCTCTCTGGTGTGGTTTGGTGTGGCTGGACCAGGGAAGACATCCCTCCACTGCAGTGGAGGTGGTTTATAATACTCATCTTTTGCGCTGCTGTACACCTGGGGTGTCCAAGGGTACACTTGCATTCAACAGGGCTTTTAGCTGCATGCCAGACTTGAAGCTTGCAAGTACTCGCCATCTCAACCCATCTATGTCATACACTTAAAGCTGTCTGTATTCTTAAGGGACCCACTGAATTCAAGACTTCAGGTTGCATTCCTTAGGATCCCTCGCAGGAGAAATTCATCACACCTTGCCTTTTGATAGAAGAAAACATATTGCCTGCCTTGAGTTTGGACGTGGTTTGGCATTTCTGTTGTTCCAATGTACTGCTGAGCTTGGCTGTGGTCTGGGTACAGAGATGGGGACCAGAAAGGACTGGGTGCGTTACTGACAGCAGAGCTGGCTGATAGGAATCAGGACTAGCAGCAGCTGCTGAGCTGTGTTAGGTTGAGTTGTGCTGCCTTCAAACACCAGTTGGGGTGCCTGATGTGCTGCAGGTGCCTTTCCTGCAGTGGTCACTTTCACACCTTTGACAGTGCACATCTGGAAGGGAAAGCAATGAGTGCTGTGGCTGCCCCATCCCTGGCAGTGTTCAAGGCCAGGTTGGACGCAGAGGCTTGGAGTTGCCTGCTCTAGTGGAAGGTGTCCCTGCCCGTGGCAGGGGTTGGAACTGGAAGAGCTTTAATGTCCCTTCACCCCAAACCAGGCTGGGATTCTAATCTGGACTTTTTCATTCCATATAAGCAGCATGGTGTGACCACCCCAGAGGGCACTTACTTCCCCAGGAATGGGGTGCAGGAGATGCTCATACACAGCATGCCATTGTCTCCCCTTCAGGTGAGTGCCAGCTCCTCACCAGTGGCGATGTTGGGGGTGACAGTAATGATGAAGACAACGTCCTTCGTGGAGCTGAAGCAGAGTGCTACAGCAGAGTAAGTGTTTAATTCTGTGGCTCTTTCCTCCTCACCCTGTGCCCTCAGCTGCTGCTGGCCTGCCTTGGGTTGTGGTGGTGGTGGTGGTGGTGATGGTGGGTTCCTATGCCACGTTCAAATCTGGGCTTTCTCTCTGTTTTCCTTCTCCGAGATAAGCCCCTCTCCCAGTTTGTGTAGTAACAACCAAGTCAGTAAACCCGCAAACACTTGTGCTCTGTAAAAAAGAACCACTTCTGGCATGAAGAATGACCCTAATGAATACCATAGTCCCAGCCCCTACCCATATAATAAGAACCCACTCAGGGTGCTTTTTACTCGAAGAAGAGGTATGTGGTAAAGTAGCAAAGCACAGTTGGGTCCATGAGTATATTGAATTATGTCCAGGATTTTTCTGGGACCATGTGCACAGATTAAGGAGCCTGATAGGAAGAGTATGTGTCCCTGTAGCATGTGTGAAATCTGTCGGTGTGTTTGAATTGCTGGTACAGGTACAAACATGCTGTTACATACATGTCATCTAAGTCTATGGCTGCAGGTAAGTGCTGCATTTCACATGCTAGTGTTCAAGGCCAGGTTGGACACAGGGGCTAGGAGCAACCTGCTCTAGTGGAAGGTGTCCTTGCCTGCAGCAGGGGGTTGGAACTGAATGACCTTTATGGTCCCTTCAACCCCAAACCATTCTGTGATTTTATGATGCTTCATTCTGATCTGCTTCTGAAGAATTAGAAGCTTGTCCAGGCTGTTCCTGCCCTGAGGCAGCTGATGATCTCCCAGATGTCTGGGAAGATCTGCCAGCAGCATCCTTTCTCTGAAGATGGGGAGATGCTTCAGGTGTCAAGAACATCTCCCAGATTTTTCCCTGAGCTGTAACCTCACTCAGCTTTCCCTCAGTACCTTTATAGACCAGGAGAGAGCTTCTTACTGTCTGCTCATGGCAGCAGTCCTGAGTCAGAGACAGGAAGTCAGGAGCCCACTTTTCCTTGACTCCAGCACAAGCACACGCTCCCCTATAAACCTGCCTCCCTGTACGCAAGAGTGTCAGACCCAAATTTCCTCTGCAAAAAGCAGGAGCCTTGCTTTGAGCTCTGCAGACTGGGGCACACTGGGGGGACAAGGACCCTCCCTTCCACTTCGTTCGAGCTCAGCTGTGGTTTACGCTGAATTCTCCTTTCTTGCACTTCTCACACTAAGATGTGCAAGACAAAGCGCCTGCTGTCTGTGCATCCCTTTGATTTTGAACTGGACTCGGAGTACTCTGCTCAGTCTCGTCACCACTCTGCACAGCTCTCTCCAGCAGCCAGCAGCCCGGATGCTTTCCAGGTACTGGGAGGGTGCTGGGGGTTTCCTTTCATCTCTTCTTTCTTCTCCTTGCTACCTCTGCTACCCGCTCCTTCAGCTGGTGTTGAGAGGCAGTGGTGCCAGTCCTTGCTCCCCATAACTCTTTCTTTGTCCGTTTGAAGTCCATTGCCTCAGGCTGAGTCAGCAGTAGAACATCTGACTGAGCCGAGGATGAGGTAAGATGACATAGAAGAGGTCCTCTGGCCTCTTCCCTGCAGATTTCTTTGCTCTCTGCAGACAGTGCTTTTCTTTGTGTTATCCCAAGGCCCTGTGACACCCTGGTTTCCAGCGAGCTTTTGGAGGTTCAGTACTCTGGGTTGTAGAGATGTTGGGGAGTTTGTTTCATGCTTGCATTAAAGGTGAGGAATTTAGGTCAGGTTAGATGGGGCTTGGAGCTAGCTGATCTACTAAACAGTCTCTGCCATGGCAGGGGGGGTGGAAATGGATGATCTTTAAGATCTGTTCCAACCCAAACCATTCTATGATTCTACTCGGGGAATGAAATGAAATCAGACTCCTCTCCCATTATGCTATCCAGTTTGGGGCTGATTTTGCCATGCGGTGGCACTGGGGATGTATTTGGCCAGCAGTTTCCTGGGACAAACAAGCTTTTTGAGACTGGGGAGATATATCCCACTGGGGAGATATATCCTGGGGACTCTGTCAGAGGGAAGAGCAAAAACTTTGTGAATACTGATTATTTTTCTATGGGAGACTTCATGCGTCTGTCAGCAGCTCTTGACCAGGAGCAGGACCCACAGACAGCTCCAGCATGAGCAACAGCAGTGAGCTGCACCCCAGGATCCGACCAAGGGCTGGGGCTCAGCATCCCCCCCTTCCAGGTCTGGGAGGAACACAGGCCTAGCCTGCGTGTGGCAAAAAGTCTTCCAGCCTGAGGTGCTTTAGATCAAGCTTTTGGGGCTGCTCCTGTTTGCCTTTCATGTTGAAATTTCACTTTTAGAAGGTTATAGAGCTCCTTCTTCTTTCTCATGATGCTGTAATGCTTTACACACTACTGAGGTGTGCTGGGATGTGTAACAATGGCTTAAAAAAAGAAAAGGAATCTGCACAGTTCCGCCCAAATTGATAAGAATTCGGGGCAGACAATTAGATTCACTCTTTCTTTATGTAATCCTGTCTTTATGCAGCAGAATTCGATGTGAGTGTAAGGAGGGCTCGGCTCTGCCAAGATCGCCTGGATCACATTTATCACTTGCAGAGTATCTGAGGGGCAGGGGGTGATTGAATATGGACGTGGCCGTTTTAAAAGACCCGAGTTTTTTGCAGCCGGGATGTATCTGGCGCTTGTAAAACTTCACAGTGCCCCCTGGCAGTGATGAGGAGCGTTGCTCAGGGCTCATCAAAGGGAAGCAGTCTTCGAACTGGGTTATTAGGAAAGGCCGTTATAAAAACTCAATCCATGCAGGTTTTGGGGGACAAAGGGAGGAGCCATTACCGAAGGTCGGGAGAGAGAAGCAGTCCTTCCAGGCGTTGCTCATCAGCAATCCCCATCTCAGTCTTTCCCAGATTTCCCCAACTCCGCTGAAGATGCCTCCCAGGAGTCCAGGATCACAGATGCAGATCTGATCTTCCACCACAGCTTGCAGGAGCAGGGACCAGGCGGGATCCCTCCAGAGCAGCACTTCAGCACAGAGCTTCGGCTCACCATCAACTCCCGGAGAAGGAGCCTGGAAAGAAATGGTAGACCTGGTAGGTGTCCCTTGACAGGCACCTCCTGGGTCCTTTGAGGACAAGTGATGGCAAAAGGTGGAACAAAATGAAAATGTCCTTGATGTTTTGGGGCTTTTTAACAACCTCCAAGCCACTAAAAACCTTGTGGCCAAATATGTTGTGGCTGAAGCAATTCTGTTGTAATGGGCTGGTCTTGTTCCCAATGAACTCATCTCACCAAGTCAGAGGGGCCTTGCTTAAGGTGTCTGTCCTTCTCACAGCCTCTGCTCTTGTGCAGGGTGGAAACTTAGATATAATCGAATGGACACGACTAGAAACAATGGGATCTGTTTCCTCCTGCAGGCAGCAGCTGATGAGTTCAGCTTATTACCAAAGGATGGTGTAGGTGCGGAAAATGTTGAGTTTTAAGGGGACTTGAGCTATAGTAAGACTGGAGAACAATTGGTGGCAAGCACTGGGAATTGCTAAGTAGCATCCGTGTAGCTGGGCAGGGTGCAATGTCAGGCTGCATGAAATACCCTAGCAAATAACAGGGCAGAATTTGCCTTTCCCTCCTGCGATAGCAGACCCAGGAGGGATGGATACTGGCTTGTGCACGTGCAGCTGCAGGATATATCAGTGCCTCAGCTGTATTTTCAAGGGACCAGGACATGCTGGGTAAACCTTACTGTGTGCTTTGTAAATGCCTACTCTAAGACCCACTGGAGCGACACAGCAGCAGCCGGGTTCGTTGGCTTGTTCATTCCCTTTTATGTCATTGGTTTTGTCTCATTTGAAATTCTCCTTTAAGAATAAGACTTTCCACTCTTTTTTAAATGCTCCATCCTAGACTGGTTGGTACCTCTGGCATGAGCTAAACATCTTCCAGGACCCAGGGCAGTGTCCAAACCTGGACTCCAATAAAACTGGGAGGGCAATAGCAGTTTCTACTGATGGACATGATTGTCTGGGGCATGAGAGAGCAAGGATGAACCCCCTTGTGCTTACTGCTAACTCAGCAGTGCTGTGTGGGACCTTGCTGAGTTACCTGCTATGTGGCTGCAGTGAGTGGAGATACAGCCTGGTCTAACGTAGCCATCCTTGACCTTGGTGTCTCCCATAGAAGCATCTCCTGCTGAAGCATAGAAGCTGTGATCTGGAGAATTGCCTCATTATTTGCTTGTTTACAGCTGGGACCAATCTCCAGGAAGAAACTCAAAGGCATGAGTTTGTTGTAACCATGTGCTGAAGCCTCCTCTTCTCTCTTCCAAGGCAGCCCCTGGAATGAGCAGCCCCAGTCCCGTTACTCTGCAGATATGGACACCTCTGATGAGGACATGAGAGAAGCTCAGTTCCCAGCCTACCCCCCCCATCACATGAAGAGGCGTAACAGAGCCTCTTCCCAGGAGAATGCCAGCTGCTCTGGGAACCAGGTACCAAACACCCATTGAACCCAGCCTGTGGCCAAGCCTCTCTTGCCATGAACAGTGCTTGTTATTTGCAAGGTGCAGGATGGTTCAGAGGAGAAAAGAAGCAGTGATGGCAAACTGGGGTGCACCCATGGTAAGCTCCCAGCCAGCATGGATGTGCATCATGAGCAGAGAAGTTAGAGTGCCCTCAGTATCCACACAGGCCCTGCCCCTTCTGCACAGGGGTGGTTTGGTGCCCAAGCTTCACATGCACAGGTCCAAGCGGGAGCAGAGTGGGTCCCAGGTCTCTGTAGACTCAAGGTCTCTCCTCCTCTTCACAAGTACACTGGAACTCTGTGCTGCCCCTCACATGTTCTCCTTCCAGCCCTTCCACTTTGGCAGTCATGGCAAAGAGAAAATCAGGCACTGGTTTGTGCTTCGTTCTGCCCATGATGCCTGGAGCCTTCCTTCATTTCCATTAATTTTTCAGCTTGTCATTATTATTCTGCAAGTTACCTTTAGTTTCCTATGTCCCCAAAAGGCTTTGTTTAATTAAATGACTGGTGCTTTATGATCAGACAGAGGTTTGGAGAAGGATATTTGGTAAGCATCAATACCCTGTTCTTCCTCTGCAAGGTGTAGTGTTCCTGCCTTGAAAGGACTGGGTCAGGACAACCTGTCACATTAGTCTTCTGGATGGTAATAGGGGAAACAGTCTAGAGAAGGATATCAAAAAGGCTGTCAGCTTGTGTTTTACTTGTTAGACAAGGACTTGCAGTTCCTGATGCCATCTTTGTGAATGGTGGTGGGTGGTGAGAGATGGCAAAGCATTCCTCAGACCTTGAGCAGCAAAATGCAGAGTGCTGTTTGAATGCAGATACACAGAGAGCCAGCACCATTCTCTGCTCACAGCAGTGATTTTGCATGTCCTGGATCCCTCTGTGTATTGAGTGGGGAGATCAGTAACCACAACCATCACTTGGCAACGCTTCACTGCCTGTGTAGGGAAACCTTTCCTTTGCCTTTTACTTTTCTCAGTACATGTTTTAATCAGTAAATGTCATTCCTTTTTTAGTCAGCAGTAAATGGGAGAGCCCTGGACTGGGTATCCTTAATGACACCACGGTACATTAGGCATGAAATTTGCACCTTATTTTGCAGTGGGGAAATGGGGCCAAATTCCTGCCAATGCTTCAGGTAACTTCCTGTGTCAACTGGACAAGCTCCTCCTCAGGGTGGTCCACTGTGATCCAGTGGTTTGCTCCATCACACCAGCACGAAGGCTGCTGTGGAGCCTCGTCACTCTAATGGTTACAAGACATCTTCTTACTCTCAATTTAAGCCCATTTTCTCTTATGCCAACATTGTTCATTAGCTTAAATAGCTTTTCATCCTTCCTGCCCTTTGTGCTGCTGATGTGTTTACAGCTAGCAACCGTCCTCTGAGCCTTCTCCTTGCCCAGCAGGAAGAGACCTGCCTCTCTCCTGGGCCATTAACTTCAGCATGATGCATACATGCATTGCTGTTGCTGTTGGCCAAGGAGAGGCCAGGTGCAAGCCACAAGAAGGCAAGAATGTCCAGGTTTCCATGCTGGACAGCTCTGTAGTATCAGGAGAGCTGGAAGAGGTTCAGAAGAAGCTGTGGTCCATCCCCTCGTGGAGTGCAGGGGCTGAGGCTGGCAGGAGGGCAGAAGCAGACCAGGAGGAATTTGGGACAGCAAGGAGTGGCTGCATTCTCCTGAGCAGTGATGTGATGGCTTTTGAATTGCTTACAGGCACTTCCAGGATATGTCATGTAGCTCCTGGGGCATGGCAGCCCCTGATGGGATATCCCAGGAGACAGCAGGGGTGGCTGAGTACTACTGGTCACCCTGGTGCTGCACTTCTCAGAGGCTGTGCCCTGTGGCAATTCAGGATGTTGGCATGTGGGATGTTGGCTCCAAAAGCACGTTTGTTAACTCCTGTTAACCTTCTATTGAGTCCCATAGCTGGGCTTCAAAAGTGATACTTTCCTGGTAGGCACCTTATTGGCATCTGAAGGTTTCAAGAGGTAGAGAGCTCAGCTCCTTGCCTGCCATCACTTTGACTGCACAGAAGGAAACCCTTTCCTAAAAGTGCCTTAGGCACAAGTTTGTCAAAATCTGTTTGGTCTGAAAATTGCTTTTGCTTTCATTCTGGAGAAGATACATTGTCCAGTCCCAAACAAGGAGCACAGCTTCTCCAGTAACAAAGGCAGAGGCTGTCCCCCAGCCCTGTGGCTCCAGGAGCTCGAGGTGCTAGAACAACACTGAAAAAAAGCCAACCATTATTTAAGAAAGCTTTTAAGTCTGATGAGACGTGAAGAGAAAGCTTTGGTGCTGTCTGGTTCCTTTTCTTCACACTAAGTTTCTGCTCAAGGTCTTGGCTATTTGAGAGAATGGAGGCAGCACCTCTGCTGGAGCAGTCTGTCTCCCCTCTTCAGCAGCGATAGTTTGCCCTGATGGCTTCCTTATAGGCCCTGGTTTAAGTTTCTTCACTTCAAGTGTTTGACCACAGAGCACCATTTGCAAGCCTTTGTCACACAGAGAGCAGTGCAGGGCAGCCCTCCCTAATGTGGATGCACACTAGCGGGGTGACCACCATGCAGTAAAACCAGCCTTGCTTGGGAAGGACAACAGAAGCAAGCTCTTCAGCTCCTACCCTTGTAGCCCATCAAGAGTAGAGCATGCGTTATGCTCTGACCTCTCCCAGCATCTGCGTTATGGAGGGGGAGGGTAGTGCCTGTATTCAGCTCATGGCTCATTATCCCTGGGAGTAAAGCAAGAGTCAGGCCTAAAACAGTACTGAGAAACCACTTAGAGATGGATTCAGTTACTTCCTGCCTGTGGGTTTAATGCTGCTTCAAGATGCATTCAATCCGGGATGGTAATTACAGTGTTCTGCTCTCCAGTGTGTCAGAGGTTTATGTTCACCTTCCCTAAAGCAGATGCGATCTCTCCAAGCTGTAGTGAGGATCTAATTAATCGAACACAAGCACAAAAACTGAGTGAGAGGATGGAAATGTTTCAAAAACAAAGCCAAGCCCTCGCATCTCTTTGTTACTGCATTTACTTACTTCATTTGCTTCAGTGGGAGGCAGGCACGCAGGGCAGCAGTGATGCGGGAGTTGGTGTTAAAAAATGGGCAATATTCCTCATCATTTGTGATTTGTTTGGATCAAAGAAGAAAGATATTTATTGGTTTTCTCCCCAAAGAAATCAAAACTTCCACTTCTAAAAGGGAGGAAAAGGCGTCCTTTGATGTTTTCAGTGGTGTAACCACAACAGTTTGTCTTGGCTGTTGTGCGCAGATGGTGCTTTTTGGTTTTCAGGGTTTTGTCTGTCCTCTTCTCTACTGTTCTCTCCGTGCCCCTTTTTTAATAGGAAGAGCAAGGGAGGAGAGAGAGGCAAGCATCTTGGTGAATCCATGCGTGGAGAAGTCGGAATTGTGCAGTGTGTTGGGAAATCTTTCAGGGTTATTATTTTTATCTGGAATTTCTATGGGTATTTTTTACCTATTCGCTCTTCCTTCCCAGTGCTGTATTGGCCGGGGGAGTGATGAGGTAGTAGCTGACTGAAAAAAGTGTTAGTAGGGAGTGAAAATTGTGTTTACTTGAATTTGGGACAGCATTTGAATAATGGCAGGATAGATGGCTTTGTTACAGCCTGATGCTTTTGCCTGGATAAGGGACACAGTGGGCAGGTGATGTGGTTTCATGTTCACTGAATCAAAGCTACCAGTGCTTTGGAGGGATTGAGATGTGCTGGCTATTTATCATCACTTTGAGCTTTCCCGATGCGAGGGGAGGCTGTGCACCTCCTGGGGCTCATCAGTGTATCCAGGGCTGGTTTTACAGACAGTCACTGTTAATGTCTTTTAACCCAGCCCACGGTGGCGGTGTCTTGCTGCTTGCTTGCTTCTGCTGGTTGCACTGTTTTCTCACTGCTGGCAATGGTGGCTGGGCTGTTCTCTACTCCTCTGCTCTATCTCTCCTTTCCTCTAGATCCATGAGCTCAACAAACGCATGTCTGCAATCGAACGTGTGCTGAACCGCTTGGAGGAAAAGATCCTGGTGAGCTCTGAGGAGGTAACTGGGCGAAGCCGTGGCACTCCTGAGGAGGAGAGCATGGGCTGTGCTGGGCCCTTCTCCTTGTCGTTGGAAGGGCTTCTCTGAAACAGCCAGCATTGCAGGGAGAGGAAGCAGGTAGACAAAATGACCCAGGCTGGTTGAGTTTAATCCTGGGTTGGCTTTGGAATCTCTTCTATAGTTCCAGGTGATGGAGTGCCATAGAAAATATTGCATGGCAGGACAGAATCAAAAGTGAACTTAACCTTTAGGCCCCTATGCAAGCTAGTGCCTTCCTTGCCCATTCTGCACAAGGAAGATAGGGTTTCAGGTTGATACTTTATGAAATGCGGATTGCAGGAGTATTGTGAGGTGGGTGTTGGTACACCTGCAGAGTTGAAATCATGGGAGACTCAATTAGGACATATGAGGAAGTCACCTGGCCATTGTCAATGAAATTTGAGTCAAGAAGGACTTCTGAATCTCTTCTGAGTTGCCCTTGTCTTACTATGCCATCAAGTTTGGAAGAAAACAGCTAAATTAAGTTACAGCTGGGCAGCAGTGTAGGATCTGTGAATCCTTAGGTCATTTGACATTGATTTGGGGTTTCTAATTTTAAACTATGTACTCTTCTTTTCCTTTGTGTGAAGCCGTCACCATGAGCTGCTCTGGCAGCTGATGGCTCAATAGAATAGACAATGAGAATTATAGAGAAGTCCCCTAGGCATAGGCAAAACAGTGCAATTTCTTCTTTATTCTGCAGTCTGTGATGGGGATGGACATGTTTGCAGTCATTTAGTGTTTCTGTCAGTAAACCTGAGGGAGTAGGAGATGTGCACATTGCAGGTTCCTGTGCTGTATTCCCATGTCTAGGGCATATCAGAGTAGAGGCCACAGGTCTAAACTGCTTCAGGAGAGGTTGAGGTTACCTATTAAGCAAAGCTTTCTAGCAGAAAGGATCGCAGAGCCTGAGAGTAGGTTGCCTGGGAGAAAGATTGCCTGCTGCAGATGCCATTGTTCAAGATTGGTGAGAACAGCTTAGACAAAAACCCTTCAGGATGACATGGATAATTGCATTCCTGTCCTACTGCAAGGGCCAGCAAGTTCAGTAACTTCTAGAGATCCCTTACAGCGTCTGAGGGTTTAATAGGATTCTTCTGGTACCAGGAATTGCGCCTTATAACAAGGCTGGGTGGAACTGTGCCATCTGTCCTACAGGAAAGTTTGTGGCATGTTTTCTCACGACAAATAAGAATACTCAAAGGCTCTCAAAGCTGCATCGGGGAGCAGCAGTTCACATGGCTTCCTCCCTCACCCTGGTGGACCATGTGTTTGGGTTGCTGTAACCTCTGCCCTTGGAGCCACCAGCCTCACCATGGTTCCTAATGGAAACCCGGAGATTTCGGGCCCCAGATCCCCTGCGTAGATCCTGGTTTTTGAGGGGGTTGGGGGAACCAGAAAATGCAATTTTACACAGGGGAAAACAAGTAAGTTGGGGGAGGGGGGAAAGTCCTTCAGATCAAGGATTTGTGCTCCTCAGCTTGGAGTTGAGACACAGCTCCCTGTGCGAAGTCCATCAATGTCTGTGCTCCTTGCATTCCTCTCCTGGCCAGCCGTGGGGAGTGTATCTGGACCTGGGCATGCCCCATTGTCCAACACAGGACTCTTAACCACCTCCCTTCTTCTGCTCCTTCAGTCTCCAGCCCCAGACTCCCAGCTTGATCCCGATGCAGAGGAGGAGGAGTTGAAGAGGAAGCTGGAGGAGTTAGCCAGTAATATCAGTGACAAGGAAGTCTCTTCTGAAGAAGAGAAGCATGAAGAAAAGAAGAGAGCAAAGAAACCAGAGATGAGTCCTTCCAGTGATGACATGGCCAGAGATGCTCGAAAGGTAATCTGTGTCCTCCCACCCACACCATTCTAGTCTCCATCTGCAGTTCCTTCTGCTTTTAATGGTTTACGCTGTGAATAATGCAAATCTGTCCCACAACTGCACCTCAATGCCTCCCAGGGCTGTGGTGTGCCTGGCTTAACTGTCTGCTTTAATGAAATGTCAAGGGTTAGAGCAGTTCTAGGGTGTTGCATCTGGACCTTTCCCTGCTCTCTAGGCTCTCCCAGTCTCATCCAAGAGCCTAAAGTCAAGTCTCTTAGAGGTCTTACAGGGTGCTGCCTATCTCGGAGAGGTACACAACCTCTGCATCTGTTTAGAAGAACTGTCTCAGGATTTGGAGATCTTTGTGGAGAAAGAGTCCTGGGGTGGGAGAAGAGCTTGGTCATTTAGTACTGGCAGCCTTTGTCAGGCACCTGCTACAACCTGAAATGTCTCTTCCAGGCCTCTCAGTGCTCCTGAGGCCCCATATCCCTGGTCCTGCTTCCTCCCTCCTATATCAGCATCTCCCGTACTTCAGCAGTGTGCTGGCTCCTGTCCCCTATTCTGTGGGTGGTCTCTGGGGACATGGCTGAGGAGAGGAGGAGGGAGCACAGCTTTCATCCAGTTCCATTCACATTACACCAGAGGATCCCTCCCCCCATGGCCCAGCACAGCTCTGATTTATCCCCCTGCTTGCTGGCTGCATGTTGGAGGTCTGCTTTCCCCTGCACATCCATACAGCATGGTTGGACAGGCATTCGTTTGTGTATAACCTTGCCTGGGGAGTTGTTTCCATGGCTTGAGAGCATGAGCAGACCAAGGAGCTGGTCAGCTTTCCCCTCACCTCGCCTGGTGTGTGGTGCTGATGGGTGACGGCCCTGGGGATGAACAACCCATGGCAGCCCAGGTGACTCAGAAAGGGAGATTTGCGTCTCTCTAACTGTGTAGAGCCTCCTGAGATGGTCCATTAGCACAAAAAGAAGAGGTCAGTGTTCCTTGTTAGGTCTCTAATGGCTTATTTGTTCATCCCTCCCTTCTGCCTTGGCCGTGGGTGGAGGATGAGTCTGTTTGCTCTGCCACATCCGTCACCTGAGTGCTACCCCTCTTCTCTTCTGCAAAGCTCCTTTCATCTGAGGTTGTGGAGACTTTCCATGGTGCCCTGAGGCTTCTTTTGAATGGGCTTTTGTTCCTCAGCCTCACTTGGCAAAACCTGGCTGCTTGGATGTGTGGCTGCATGTACACACCTTGAGAATTTAGTGCGTCTGTGTCAGGTATGAAGGAGACCTCAGAGCAGCTTCCAGTGTCTAAAGGGGGCTGCAAGGATGCTGGAGAGGGACTCTTCATTGGGGACTGTAGTGCTAGGACAAGGGGTGATGGGTTTTAACTTAAACAGGGGAGATTAAGGTTGGATAAAAGGATGAAGTTCTTCCCTGTGAGGGTGCTGGGGCACTGGCAGAGGGTGCCCAGAGAAGCTGTGTCTGCCCCATCCGTGGCAGTGTTCAAGGGTGTTGGATGGGGATTAGGGCAAGCTGCTCTAGTGGAAGGTGTCCCTACCCATGGCAGGGATTGGGGCTGGATGAGCTTGAAGGTCCCTCCCAACACAAACCATTCCATGATTCAGTACCTGGTAGACCAGGTTTCCAGCAGGAGAATTAACACTCAGGTCTTCCTCTTCCTTGGTGCAGCTGGTAGAGTAGAGGAGGAATTTATCTCTCTGCATTACAAAATGTTATGGCTCAGAGCAAAAATAGGGAAAGGCAGGAGGAGATGAAAAGCGGTACACCCACTGCATGTGTGTGCTGGGGAGAGGTGGTGGGGTCCAAAGAGTGTGAGCAAATCTCAGAAACGTGGGTGGCAGCCAGAGCTTTCACAGACTGTATAGCACTGAGTTTCCCAACTGTGCTTCTATTTGGAGTTGTATTTAGCTGCTTTTAGATGCTGTCCTGATGGCTCTGGTGGAGAAGCTGGTTGGAGCTGCTGCAGGTACCAGTGCTTGGGGGTGCTTCACAAGTTTGAAGGAGTGAAACGTAGGCCTAACAGGGAAGCAGCAGATCTGCAGTGAGTTTGCCGTGCTAGCTATTCCTTCTTAGTTTATTTGGTACAGAAACTGGAGATTGGGATATTTGCCTGGCATATGGGGAAAGGAGCAAGCAGATACTTATTTTGATAACAGGAAGGTCAGGAAGAGGCGGGCAAAGATGCGGAGGTTTAGCTGTCTAAGTGTAATTCACTGATAGGATGGAGGGAATAAAGAGAACTGGGACCAGAAGGGAGAGGTTCATCATCACAGAGCCAGGTCCAGCAGCTCTGTTAAGCAGTCTGGTTGTGATGCAAAGCAGTCAATACACCCCTTACCTCATCCGGTTCCATCACAATTGCTTTGTTCTTGACTGGTTAAACACAGATAGAAGCTCACTTCTACTATGGTAAAGCTGACCCTTGATTCCTGAATCCTGGACTTGAACTAAGTCTGTATTTGACCCCTTGAGTGGTGGCAAGAATGAGCTGTGAAGTCCTCCAACAAGGGAGATATGTTGTCATGGAGTTGGGATGTCTTGATGTGATGGAGATGGGTGTGTCTTGCCATGGCAATGAGCTGCATACCTTTAACAGGGAAGGGAGCAGAAAAATGGAAATGACTTTGTGTTTTAGACCCCTGGGTCCAGAAAAAAATAAGTTCTCCCTTGTCACATACCGTGTTATTATTAATTTCTTTTTTAGGACATAAGGCAAATCATTTTCAAGGGAGACTCTCAGGAGCCACTTTCTCATGTTCCTTGTGTTCTCATGTCTCACGTAAGAAATGGGTTCATTTTGCATTGAGTGCCTGCAGTCACAACAAGTCAACAGGAGCAGTGTATTAAACTTGCAAAGTGATATAAAATTGTAACTGCTCTGGAAAAGTCAGTTGTTGGGTGTCAGAATCTGTCTAGCAGTGTAAGAGGTCACTTTGTCCACTTCTGTCCATGGCAGTCTGAATTTCACCTCCCTTCTTCCCCCTCTATGCAGGGATGAAGTTCTTCTGAGGGTACTGCTTCAGAATCATTAGTTAGTATCAACACCCTAATTAGCACTATATAAAAATAATACTGCATGCCAAGAAATAAAGATTAATGACAAAAGGAGAATTTGAGTGCTGTCACTTATAATGGGATCGTACAGAAAATATGAGTGCCTGTAAGTGTTCTGTAATCATCTGCATATACAAGAGAACAGAGCTCAGGTGCAGTGTGGACAATCATGATTTTTGCAATTGATTTGAACTCTGAACATGTGTGTGCCATGTGTATCTTGTGGTTCATGACTGGAACAGATTGTCATTGCAGCAGGAGAAGCATGAGAAGGTGTTAAAAATTTTACTGCCACTTGTTTTGAGTAACCGAACACCATATCTCTAAGTTGGGTCTTGTGTTTGAAGTGCAGCAGAGCCTGGTGCGTGGAACACCAGCAAGCTGTGAGACCCCACCTGGAATACTGGAGCTGAGGTACAGCTCTGGGGCAGCAGC
>JAOEHX010052720.1:47245-69012 GCA_025448015.1 Bolborhynchus lineola
AAGGATGCTGGAGAGGGACTCTTCATCAGGGACTGCAGTGACAGGACAAGGGGTGATGGGTTCAAACTGAAACAGGGGAAGTTCGGGTTGGAGATAGGGATGAAGCTCTTCTCTGTGGGGGAGCTGAGGCGCTGGCACAGGGTGCCCAAGGAAGCTGTGAATGCTCCATCCCTGGCAGTGTTCAAAGCCAGGTTGGAAGGGGCTTGAAGCAACTTGGCCCAGTGGAAGATAACCCTGCCCGTGGCAGGGGATTGGAACTGGATGATCCAGTGGTCCTTCCCAACCCAAACCATTTTATGAGTCTCTGTACAGCTCTCTGTAAAATCTCAGGATCCGAGCCAGCAGCTGTTCCAGGCATGGCTTAGCTCATGGCTTGGGTACCATTTGCTGTTCTCTTATAGCCACTGGACCACCCGTGAACTGGCTCCTTACTGAAAAACCTCCTTTGCTGCCCCCTTTTTCCTGACAGCTGCTTTTAGGCCATTGCTGCAGCCAGGTTTAGCTACCCCTCATGTGTTGAACGGTGTGCATCTTCTTAGTAGCCATTTCCAATTAGCTGCAGCACAAAGGATAAGTGGTAACTCACCAAGCCAAGTAACTGAATTCCTAAGTGAGCTGCTGACCTCTAGCAGATGGAGTCTCACCCTGACCTGCAGTGAGAAATAGGAGATGTTAGTGGGGTATCTGTGTAAGCTTCTTGACTTTTGTAAATTGAAGCCTGGATTCTCCAGATTTGCTGCTTTCTTTGACCAAAACCTATCTATGAAGCATGGAAAATACAGGCATGGTTACGGATTCTAGGCAGGTAGGTAACACAAGAGCTATATATGACAGCTCCTAAGCAAAGAGGACCCCAACTGGGTTGCAGCAGCTTAAGCAGAACTAAATCTGAAAAAATCAAAATACAAGTTTTTGGTTCATTGTAACACTCAAAAAACTTTAAAAATGCCAGCAGTGATGTAGATGAACCAGCCTTGCTTGAAAGTTGTGTTAGCATGGATGTGATTTTAACAGCAGCTTTCCTTGTAACAGATCCAGGCTTGGATTTTGCGCAGTTCTGAGTCTGAGTTTATGTGAGTCTCCTCTCCAGTCAGGAGGAAGTCATCAAACTGGGGAACACCTCAGTGAAAGCGCATGGTCCTAATGGAAAATGTGGAAAACTCAGCTGTGCCACGAAGGATCATAAAGTGATAAAAATACCAGCTGTGCTGAGCGAGCTGGTTCTCTGCTGGATGGCCTGCCTACAAATATGTGCGGTTGTAAACACCTCTGTTCATTGCCAGTGCATGTATCACCCATCTCCTTGGTTTCTAGGGAATTATCAGTTGAGAGAGAGATCATGAGTTTCTTCAGTCTGTTTTTACATTTGCTTAATCCCTTAGCAAGCAAAAGGCAGCACTTAAGGGCATTACTGCCGTCAGTGCTCCTTGGGGTGGGCAGAGGGGATGACAGTCCCAAGTTCTGCTAGTGTGGCAATACAATATAGTTGTTCTGGTTTTTTCTTTGCCACAAACTCCAGGAGTTATTGGAGTTATTTGCACCTGTGCTGAAGTGGAAAGCAATATGCTGCAATTAGATCTTATCTGCTGAGTAACTGAGTAGCCTTCAGGTGGCCCGGTGCTGCTGCTGTCAGACAGCACTGGTGAGTGACACATCCGCTGATAACCTCTTTTCTGAGACTTTTGAGATGACTGCTTTTGTCACAGCCATCCTCCAGCGAGCATGGGCTAAGATCAAACCTCTGCTTTAGCCACGCATCCATCTCCAGTGGGATGTCCTTCAGGAGCAGCGTAAGCCCTTTAATTATCACTTCGTCTTCCTACAGCTCCTGAAGGTCTGATGCCTGATTTGCTGAGTTTTGCAGACCACATTGAAATAATGTCCTTATTTCTTTCCCTGCTCCCCTCTCCGCTCTGGCTGTGCTGGGCGTTCACAGAGGTCGTCAGCTCAGGCTTTGAGCGAAATCACGGTCAAAGTGCTGAGAACCATAAACGCCACGGAGCAAGCGGTGTGTGAGTTGTTGCATGGAGAGAGCCAGTGCAACGGTGGCTGTGTCCTCCCTGCAGGGCATCCTCCCAGCCTGGGAGATGGGAAGGAGGTGGCCGAAGTGTACCGTGAGCTTGAGGAAAATGTAAGGTTCTAAGGTTCATGAGAGGTTTCTGCAAGCAGGGGGGGCATCAGCAAGGAGGGAGGGGGAATACAGAGGAAACCCCCCAAAGTTTCTTACTAGTGGGTAGGCCAGCACTGAAAGGATGAGCACAACAGAGGGGTTAGAGTCCACTCTTGCCTGATGGTGGCCAGGGTTCTCTTACAAAGGGGGTGTCACAACAGCAAGTGCAGATGCTCTGTCTTGTTGCTTTCCTTGTGCCTCAGTTCCTGGTTTCCCTATCTGAGTGCCGGGGGGGGGAGGATGAGTGCAGACCCCAGTTGGCTGTAGTGCTGCTTTGCTGGATTTTGCAGCCCTGTGCTCCAGCTGCAGCAGAATCTTTTGTCTTGCTTCACTTTGGCTCCTGCACAGCACTGTGTTTCATCAAGGCTCTCACACACAAGGATCGCATGTCCTACCTGTTTGCTAATGCTGAATTGGGCCCAAAGCTGATGGGCTCATGAAGGTGATAAGTTCACATCCAGAGCACAATCTCCTGCTGGATTTGTGTGGCACTGAAGCACCAACAGTTACCTGTGGTAAACCCGTATGAATTGATTGAGCTGCTGGCAGCAGAGCGTGCTCAGAAACTGGTTTCTGGTCAAATGCAGCATCCCAGGGAAAGAAAGGTGTCTGCATGAAGGGTTTGATGTTCCCCCTGTCCCAGAAGAGGGGATAGGGCTGCGAAGGACGTGAACTATGGGCTTCGTGCTGTCAGTGGCAGGTCTGGGACAAGGAGATGGGTAGTGATGGCCCTGGGAGGTGCATGCTCAGCCTTCCATTCCCTCCTGGCCCTGGCTGAGTCACAGCTTGATGCTCTGCTCCTGGACCATGCCACATCAGAGGGCACAGGGACAGTTTGATGGCTCAACAACAAATTGTGTCCCTGTGACTCACAGGTTGAGCTGCTTCACAAACAGCACCCATAAATGTCTCCCACCTGTCCTGGTCTCATGGCTTGCACTGGCATGGGAGAGACCTATAGGATATAGTGGTATGAGTTGGGTGGATGCTTGGTACTTCAGGGTATACCAGGGTATCTTGCCAGGCAGTCTTGAGCAATACCTGGCCCAGGAAAAGCAGCGAGGGTTGGAGGAGCAGGACTTGCACTGGCAGTACCAGGATTTGGGAATCAAGTCAGCAAAACACTGGCTATAACCCATCTGATGGTCTTATGCAATTGTATACAAACATCTCTTGGACTTGCATCCTTGTAGTAGCCCAGGAGGAGGCAAGTGACAGCAAAGTCTGCAGTTTTATTGGGATAGGTTCTTTTGCCCTTCTTACCTAGGCAGCAAAGGTAGCCCATTGCTTCCCATAGACCATGAATCCCCCGCCAGCAGCCCCCTGTTTGCCCCACGGCTGCTGGGCTCCATTTGCATGCGTGTTTGCTGGGACCATTCCTGTGTATTCAGAGCCCTTCCTGAGCCAAACTGTCCTTTGCAGGTTGGTTAATGGCCCAGGGCCAAGTTCCCACACCCTGACCCCACTCCCAGGCAGCCCAGCAGCACAGAATGAGTGCATGTGGAAAGTCGGTGTATCAACTCCCCAGCTCACTGACACCATGGGACGTGGCAGCCTGTGCTGGTTTGCAGGTGCCTCCCTCCCCTCTGAGCGCATGGCATAAAGGTGCTGATGCTTCTCAAGTAGGTCACTGAGTTTTGGTCCTTCCTGTGTTCTCACTGAGCATTTTACCACTTTGCTGAGTTAGTAATTGCTCTCAAAAAGCCTGGGGAAGGGAGGAAATGAGAGGAAAAGCCCTGCTAGAGGTGGCTGGTATCACCTGTGCTGCAAGGCAAGAAAGCAACCATCAAGTAGTGGCAGGAGCTGTTGTGTGTGGGGCTGCAGATACGCTGAGAGCTCCGGGGAGGATAATGCTGCCATGTGTGTGGGTTTGGTTGGGTTTTCCCCATTCAGGTGTATCTGACTGCTGGGAAGACCTTCCGGCTTGAGAGTACCCTGAAAGAGCTCGAAGAAGGGGCTCAGCACAGCGGCACGACTGACTCGGAGCTGTCAGAGCTGGAGGATAAAGTGGCCTCAGCAGCTGCTCAGGTGCAACAGGCAGAGAATGAGGTGAGGATGTGGCTTAGAGCTGCTTTGCCCAGCCAGTGACAGGAAATGAAGCCAGGGATGGAGTCAGCCTCTGCATGGTCTTTTTCCCTCTAAAGGTTTCGGACATTGAAACTCGGATCGCGGCTCTGTCAGCTGCGGGGCTGACAGTGAAGTCAGTGGAAAAGGCAAGGAAGAAGTCAAATGGGCAGGTGAGCATGGAGGGGGGTGGTGTGAGAGATCCCAGCCCTGCGATGCAGATTGATGCTGCTGCCACTGCGCACTGCAAGGGGCTGCCTGGCTTGCTGAGCCCTGGCTTGCCGAGCCCAGCTCCCTCCCTGCTGCGTGGATCTCTGCCCCAAGGCTCCAAGAGCAGATGTCTTGCTAAGGATGGGGGACAATGCTGATTCCCTGTATGCACCAAGGGAGGATTTTGTATCTGGGTCTGGAGCTCTTCCGGCGGTTGCAGGAGGGTGTCAGGGCTGCAGCAGTGCACTGCCTCTTTTGCTCCCCTTGGGATCAGCCCAGTCTAAACGAGAGAGATGAAAAAGCAAAGAAAAGCAGACCAAGTTGTCTGCTGCCTGCACCCAGAGAGAAACCCCTGCCTTCCTCTGCCCGCAGGCTGCCTGCCTCCCCTCTCCTGGTGCCACCAGCAGCAGCCCTGGGGAGTCTTTGGATGATGTTAAAGTGAGTACATGTTTGGCCTGTGCTGGCTGGTGCGTCTGCCCCTGCATCCAGCCTGGAGACATCCGGGGTGTCCAGGGAGCCGCTGTCAAAGCGGTGGCCTCAGAGGGGACCTCTGTTCTCCCATCCTGTTGCCCACAGCAGGCTGCTCCCCATCTCTTGCAGGCGATGCCTGGACTGCAGGGGTTCAGGAGGAAGTTCAACAGTCCCCTTGACATCACTGGTAAGGACCGAGGCTCTGCCATGGTGGTTGGGAAACTGTGGGTGGATGGGGCTGGGTTTGAGGGGATGCTCGATCCTCTCTCTGCATCCCCCTGCACAGGGGGATCCTCTTCCCTCTGCTCATGGCCTCCTGTTCGGAGAGGGGAAACCTGTGGTGGATCATTTAGAAAGGAGGCAGGAACTGTCAGGAAGGGGATGGTGATGGGAGAGCGGAGGCCAGGCTGAGTTGGCTCAGTCCTCCAGGATCCAGGGCCTTCCTATAAAGCCTGGCCCCCGCCACCCCAGAGTCCAGGGAGATTTCACCTGTGGCATCCCTCTGGCTGTGAGACCTCAAAGCCCACCACCTCTTCTGATAACAATTTCCTCCTTGCTTGCTCATCTTGGAGAAGGTATCCTTGAGCTGTTATCCGGATGCCTCATCCAGCGGTGTCTGGTGGGGAGCAAGAGACCTTCCACATCCCACCTATGACAAACAGCAGCTCGGGAGTGCTTCAGAGCAGTCAGTGACCTGAAACTTGGCGTAACAGCTTGTGTGGTGAGGGGTAACCACTGGAAGTGTTTCACCCTGACCCATATAAGCGAGACCCATGAGGAAATGACTTTTCTTTTTTTCTGTTACTGTTATCTCGCCTCGTAAGCTTACAGACGGAAAGAATGCGTCTCTTTCCAGATAATGGAAGATGAAAGGAGGAAAGATCATTTAATGCAGAGGATGAATAGTGGTTTCCCCATTGCATGCAGACAATTAACAGTGCTATTTCCCAGGCTGAGGCTGGTAGGTGGAAAGGTCCATTCTTCTCATGCTGAAGAGGAGTCATCTGCTCTCCTTCCTGCGAAGGACAGGCAGATAAAGGCAGTCTGGGTGACATGTCAGCCCCACTAGGAGATGAAGCGATGTGCAATTAGGATGGATGTCACCAGACAAACCTAATCCCCTCTGCCTGGGCAATGGGGTGATTCCGTCTCCTGGACACCTTCTCTATGAGTCAGTGACTTGCTAAGTTGGGTTTGTCAAAGAGCAGCTGGAGCAAGTTGGTGTCACAGAAAAGACTTGGTAGGACAAGAGAGGTTTGAGTGCTGAGAGCTCCACCTGTGCTGGGCCATGGAGGATTCCAGAGCAGAGGTTTTGACCACTGGCAGGCTGCCCCAGCTCACAGTGCTCTGGGAACCTCAATAGCAGCAGCTTCTGTTTCCCTATTGTGAAAGTGCTTCCCACCACCCTCCTGGAGAGGGAGGTGCAATGAAGCACCCAAAGCCCCAGCCAGCAAGGGATAGTAAAACCACAGTGACTTGGTGGGTAACAGAAACCTCTCTGAGGTGGGTGAGAACCTGCTGCCCATCCCTGTCCTTTCACTACAGGTCTTGATGACTCCTTTGACCGCAACTCGGTTTACCGTGGCTCCCTGACGCAGAGGAACCCCAATGGGAAGAACAGGAGAGTGGAGAGGCTCTTTGCGGTACGACCCAAGCCACCCAGGAGGGCTGCTGGCCTGGGCCACACATGGCACTTAGAGCTATCTGTCTCTCCCATGCTGTCCTTGAGCCGGTGAAGCCCGTGGCTCTGGTATTGGCCCGTGGGGGTGGGCATGTCTGGGTATCACACCCGTGGTCTGGGGCGTCGTAAGCCCCAGGGTGGGGGGACCAGAAAAGCCTTTTTGTTCCTGCTGCCTGGGTGGGTCCATGGGATGGGGCAGGTCCTGGCTCCACACAGGGGCACCAAGAAGCATTGCCTGCTGTGGTGTGGGCACAGCTGTGAGCTGAGGTTTCTCCCTCTGGTGCCTTGCAGAAGCCTGTGATGACCCACCTGTCCTGAGGAGAAGGGGACCCTCCAGCCACTGCATTTCACTGATGCAAGACCTCAGCGCAAAGCCTCACCTCCTTCCCCACAACACTGCTTTTCCTTCTCCCATCTCCATCTCTCCCTGAAGCCCCGGACTGGAGGGGAGCCAGGGATTGTGGGCAGGAAGTCTTGCTGGTAGCTGTCAGAGAGAGGAGCAAGGCACTGGGGTGCAGACCCGTGGCTAGGGGCTCTCATGGGAGGATGCACACACGAAACCTTTGCTTAAGGCTGCTTTTCGGTATCAGGTTAACCAAGGGGACCAGAGAGGTGCAGAGGAGCTCCTCAGAGGGAGCTGGATGCCAGTGTGGCTTCGCAGCATGGGGACCGGGGCAGTGACACCTTGTCAAAAGCTGTCAGTGCCTGTCCCTGCTCTTCAGCTGCTGCTGCTGAGTGGAGACAGCAGCTGACAGGCATGCAGGATGTTTTTGGGTACCTCAGGTAGAGCAGGGACCCGGGCATACTGGGCTGGGATTCACATCCCAGTGGTGGTCGCAGCTCCCTGCAATGTCCCTTGGAGCATCTCCTCCCTTCCCTGAGCAGCAAAGCAGGGTGGGAGCAGTGCTGGCTCCCTCCCAGGGAGCACTTGGCCAACAGATCTTTGCACAAAGCCATGAAAACACCCACTGAGTCTTCTTACCACGGTGCTTGAAGCAGCCATGACCATCTGGGGATGTGAGTGGGGCAAGGCTTGTGGGAAGTGATGGCAAGAAAGGTGGAAGAGAGGCTGGAGGCCTTCCCCTGTTGTGTTCAGTTGTTTTTACACCACTCAAAGATATCCCCTCTCCAGGTAAGGCTGTATTGGCAGGTTTAGAAGGACTCCAGAAAGACTGTGTAGGCGCTCCCCTGGAGGCTTTCCACACTCTGCAGAGGAGTCAGCCCATACCGGGAGGTATTTTGGATGTCCCCTGTCCTGATGATGAAAATATTAGAACCTGCTAGGACCATCTGATCCTTTGTAGGGGCTGTGATGGCCTTTGGGTGCTGCAGTGGCCCTGGGCTCCTAGCAGGTGACAGCAGGTTTGGTAGCACCGTCCTTCAGACACCACATTTGCTTGTTCTCAGCGTGTAATTCTGCACATCCCAGTGAATCAATGCGTGGCCCTGTACCCATGCCAGCAGGATGGGGAGGGGGTGCTCTCTCTTGCTGGTCGCTTGGGAGAGGTTCTTTTTAAAACACTTTGCTCAGTACCTGCTGGTCCCTCTATAGCCGCCACCTCCCTCCCTCCCTTGCTCCCTTCTGCAGCGGGTGATGCTGGAAGGATCACTTGCAGCCAGAGCAGCTATGTCAGACCAGTGCTGGCAGTTCCCCATCAGTGGCTATGCAGGCTGGACTTTTAGGCTGTTCCTGTGCATATGAACTAAACCCACTTGAATTATGAGCAGTAGTGTAAATTTTCACGCAAATAACACTTCTGTCTAGCTTTCACTGTAGCAGAGACTCCTAACTGCCTAGAAATGATCCTGTGGTCATCCCAGACCAGTCTTGTCAGTCCATAGGCTGGGATTCCAAGCTGGAAACAAAAGTGATTGCTTATTTTTAAGTGAAATCATTCAAAAGGGTCAATGCAAACCACTGCCATTGTAGAAACTCTCCCACGCACCATGGCATTACTGAAAGCACCTCTTGCTGCCCAGCCAGCCTCAGTGCCAGGATGCTGCTTCTTGGCTAGCATCCTAGAAGAGAGCTCCATGAAGATATCTGCAATGCTAAGGGTTTGCACCCACCCTTTTTTTGTCAGGTTTCAGCCTTTGCCTCATCCGCATCTCTTGGTGTA
Source organism: Bolborhynchus lineola (assembly GCA_025448015.1). Taxonomy (NCBI): domain Eukaryota; kingdom Metazoa; phylum Chordata; class Aves; order Psittaciformes; family Psittacidae; genus Bolborhynchus; species Bolborhynchus lineola. The sequence continues at coordinate 55,962 of JAOEHX010052720.1, forward strand.
TCTGTTTTCATCTGTAACTTCAGTCTTTCTACACCACTGCTCAGATGCTTGACCATGAGAAGTCCTTTGCAGTGAGCATCAGCAGAGCAAGCTAAGGCATCTTTCAGGCTTTAGTCACCCAAATTGCTCTTTGCTGGTTTCCTGCCCCATCTGCCTGTGTAGAGATTATATATGTGTGTGCGAAATCATGCAATAAAGCCAGTTTTGTGCCCAGGACCTGGGACTCATTTTTCAGTTTGTTCTTTCAGTTCACTCAAGTGAAGGCTCCTTTCTCTTCTCATCCTCTCCTGTAACCAGCTGATGCACAACTCTCTTTAAACTAGGCAGGTGAAAGTAAAAAGAAGCTTAATTGGTGGAACTGAAGCAGAACAGGGGCAGAGGGTGATGAACAGGATGGCAATATGACTTGACAGATGCTGGTCACAGAGCTGCAGATGTGATGGGCATGGGTTCTCCTCCCTTCATCCATTTCCCTGCCATTGGTGTCCCTCTGCAGCGGTCGCCCTGAGTCCAACTTTGCTTTCGTGACTGTCCCAGCACTGGCTGTGCTCCGAGCTGATTGCAGCATGAACTGGAGATCTATCTTAGGGCAATGTCTACCATACAGGGGGGTGGCAGCTGCGACCCTCCCTTTGTTCACGCCTCGACAGTGGTGGTGTTTTACCATCCTGCCAACACACGCATCCCTGTCTCAGGGTGTTTCTAGTCCCAGTTACTCCGGTTTTGCCTGGGGATGGACCTGTGTTTGGCCACTGAGCAGCCCCCTGTGCTGGGAACCCAAGCTGGCTTCTCCAGCATTGCATCCAGAAGAACAAACGCCGTCAGAACCTCCTTTCCGGGGGTGGTTTAACCCATTTAATAGAGGAGGTCTGAAGTGCCCATGCTGTGGAGACGAGCCCCCTCCTGCCAGCCCATGTGCCGCAGTAAGTTGCCTTCCCCTCTTCTCTGTATTTAATTTTCTAGTTTACTTAAGGCAGACTTTTGGGGGGGTTGAAGGAGAAGGGGGGGTGGCACCCAGCGTGACTCGTGTGTGGGAGCGAGTAGAGGGCGGCATCACCCACCGACGCCCCGCAGCAGGCGCTGCATGAGGAGCAGAAACCTCCCCCTTGTCTCAAGTAGCAGCGGGTCAAGGACCGGGATGAACACGTTCCCAGCGCCCCGGCTCGGGCGGCGGAAGGTAAAATGCAGTTCCCTTCTGAGTCACGAAGCTCCCGGTGCTGATTCGATGAGAGGGGCGGCGGGAGGGGAGATGCCCCTGCTCGGTCCCGCCAGGGCTCGCCTCTGACATCAGCGCAAAACTGGCCATAAAACCGGCGGCCGGCGAGGACTCGGGCTCAGACGGCGGCCGCGGGGCTCAGCGGGACGGAGCCAGCGCCTCGCCGCGGTAAGTGCAGCCCCGGCGCGCGGAGCGATGCTTCCCTCTCCCTCTCGTGGTGCTTTTGCTGCTGTGTGCGTTCCCGAGCGCTGCTTTGCCTCTGAGTGTATGTGTGTCACTGTGTCCGTCCAGCGGGCTTAGCGGTTCCCAAAAGGGGCTCTAAAAGCGTAGAGGCTGCCGCAGATCTCAGCTCTTGGGAGCCGAGACTGGCTCCTGCCTGGCATTCTGCAAACTCCTCCTTTGCATAGAATCATTGGCTTGGGTTGGAAAGGACCTAAAGATCATCCAGTTCAACCCCTGCCAAATAAAGCTGAATAAATATTCCCCCTGGCAATCAAGCTGCTGCATGTCCCTCCCCTGTCCTGCTTAACCCAACTCTCCTGCTTCTTCCCCTTGCCCCGCTCCCTTGCCACAGGTGGCTGCAGAAATCAAGCTCATCATTCAGCCTGCTCTGCACCGTCCCACTCATGGCCTTGGTGCCATGAAGCACACTACAGGGTCCCCCCAGGTTCAGCAGCCAGGTGCAGGGTTGGGTGCCAAGGGTGCAGGGGTGGCCAGTGTTCACCCAGCAGCAAAACCCATGCGTGCAGCTTTTGCTTGGTGCTGCCAGCCCTGCGTTTTCATGGTGGCCCCATCCTCATCTCCTGGACTGTAGGATCCCATGGGCTCCCCAGAAGCCCCAGAGAGAAAGAGAGATGCCAGGCCTGGCCCAAGGTGCTTGGCTGGGACCAAACCCTCTTTAATGACCCTGGGGTTTATACAGTCCATGTTTGCAGGGGGCAATTATCCCCAGAGCTGTCAGCCCACTGAAACCCCCTGGTGTTGACCAAGCTACCATGATCAAGCCAAACCCCTTTGCTCCCACAGCCGTGCCAGAGGCCGTTATCTTTGTGGCACCATCGGGAAGCACTAGCCACTGGGAGGCTGCAGGGCCAAGCCACAGCCAGCCAGAGAGTGCTGGGGATGAAGCTGGGGGCCGCCTGCCTGCTCTGCCTGCTGCTTGCCTGCCTGACCCTGCCCGGTGCCTGCAGCCGCCGCCGCGACCGCTCCATGGATATCCGCAGTAAGAACAGGAGTAAGGGACCCCCCAGAACCCTCTGCACCCGCAGCCTCCCCTGCCCTGGGGGGAGTGGGTGTCCCTGTGCAGAAACAATGGTTTTCTGTTATCCCTCTCAACCCCTTTCCCTCTTCCCTGGCATTTGTCCCCCCTTCACCCATGGGTGCAATGCCCTGTCCTCCCTCCATGTCCTCTGTCACCCCTCTCTGATGGTTCCTTGGCTTTTGCCTTGCAGACCCAGACATCGACCCCTCCTGGTACACGGGGCGTGGGATCAGGCCTGTGGGGCGGTTCGGGCGGCGGCAGATGCTGGATGAGGGCACCCATCCCGGGGGGGCTGCCCAGCAGCATGCCTGTGCCCCCCCACACCTGCACATCCAGTCCCCCCGTGGGGAGCGGAGCCCCTGAGCTGGAGCCCGCAATAAAAGCCCTTTTCCTCTCATCCCCGTGTCCCTTCCTCTGTCTGAAATGCAGCACAGGGCAGTGACCCCCGGAACTGCTGGTCTCACCATGGCTTTGCAGCCTGCCCTGGCAGGGGGTGCAGTGCAGCAGAGCTGCTCTCTGTATGACACAGCGTATCCCCAAAAGTCACCCTGAATATAAGCCTCAGAGGGCTTCCTTTCCTAAGTGCATCCCCTGGGGTCCCTGCATCACACCAGCACCCATGGATGCCCCCTACATCTTCATTTCCATGGTGCTGGGGTCAGAAACAGTCACCCCATTTCCACGGCCTGGGGCAGAAACACCCTGAGAGCACATGGGGCCATGTCCATTGTGCTGCATGTCCTCAGGTGTTCCTGCATGAGCGATGTCCCCAAGCCATTCCTCCTGTCTGCTCTGGGGACAAGAAGGGACACAGAGAAGCGTGACCCTCAGGACCTCCATTTGTGCATCTCTTTTTCCAGGATTTCCTGGCCCAACATTGAGGGTGTAGGATTGTTTGGGGAGGGAAGGGTTAATCTTGTTTCCCACTTGCCCTAATGTGGGGGCTTTTAGGCAGCAAATATGCCTTCTGGCTGGGAAGGAGCTCCTGTCCCACTCCAGGATGGCAGGGCTGGGGCTGGCAGGGTGAGGGGAGCACCAGCTCCAGTCGCTGCCACCTCCCCAGCTGTGGGCTGACATCTGGGTTCTGGAAAAGCCCCAAACCCACCCTTTAGGGTAATGTTCTCTTTATTTGCAGCGTGGTGCAAAGCTGCCGGCAGGCGCCGGCTCCACTCTGGGAAGTTAAACTGTCCCTCTTCAGATGGGAAAGCAGATGGGGGTGTGAAGTGCAGCTGGGGTGGGAAGGCACCAGTCAGGGCTGGTGGCACCAGCGCTGGGAGGTCGCACTCCTCTCTGGAGGCAGAAAGGTGGTGGGAGACCCCCTGTGCTTCACCTCTTGCTTGAAGGCAGAGCCAGAGTTGAGGAACCCCCATGCTGGGCTCTGACCTCTCTCCGAGGGGGGGGGCGGTGAGGCTGAGCTGCCCCTGCCCGGCTGCATCCCCCCTGCCTCGTCACTGCTCCTCTTGGAGACCTCATCCAGGTCCAGAGCTTCAGTCCTCAGCGCCGGCAGCACCCTGTCCGCACCCTGCTCTCCCCCAGGGCGACTGTGGACCGCCCATGTGGGGATGGGGCACGTGCCTTCTCTTGGTCCCGCTGCAGGAGCTCTCGGGCTAGGAAGAAACACAAGGATGGAAAGGGCTCATTTCTCCTGCCAGGGGCTGGGATGCAATGGCTGTCATGTCCCACGCCAGGGGAGCCACTGATGACCACCAGTACTGTCCCATGGTATCCATGTTAGCTCTCTACTGAACAGGTATGCTGGGGACACCATTACACATAGAGTGGATACTAAAGCAAAAGAGAAGTGGGGTTTTGGGAAAGGACATGAAATCCATCTCAGATATTGGAGCATCCTGGGATGGATCTGTTCATCCTTCTGCCCAGAGGTGTGACACATTTCACAGAAACCATGGGCTGCTGTGGCTCTGACCATTGCACTTGCTGGATGTGGCACAGGCTGGACCAGCCAGGAAGAAGATCTCAGTGCCAAACACAAGCAATGAAGGGGGTCAGCTTGGCAGAGGGAAGATATTTGCAGCATCGAAGCAGAGGTCTGGGACGTGTGCACCCAGCTCCACTCTCATCTAAAGCCATGACACAACTCACCTATGGCCATAAAGATATCGTTTACTTGGTGGCTGGATTTTGCCGATGTCTCCATGAACAGGAGGCCTCGGGTCCTTGCAAACTCTTCCCCCTCCTAGGTGGAGACAAGCAGAGTTATTGAGGCAGCCCTCTCCGGGGCTGCTTGTTCAGTTACAGTGGCATTTCATGGCAGGTCAGGAATAGCACAGGGACGTTGGGGGTGTTTGAAAGCCTTGTAAATTCCTGCTTTTGCTAGGACATATCCCAGTGCTTGCTGGTGAGGGTTGAAGAGCAGGTCTGGGAGCTCACCCCAGGCACTTACCTCAGTAGTGACTTCTCGCTCAGCAGCAAGGTCCACCTTGTTGCCTACCAAAGCAATGACAATTTCATCAGGAAGGAACTCCTTCTCCAGGTCCCCGAGCCACAGCTTTGCTCTATTGAGTGTTTCCTGAAGAGATGAAGACAAAACCACTCAGGGATCTCATTTTGACTTAACCCTTTTCTTTCAGGCACAGGTAAGCTCAATGGCTAGCACCAAACCAAAGCAGGTGAGAGAGATGTGGTGGGGAGACTGAACTGAATAAGGAAGAAGCTCTTCCCTGTGAGGGTGCTGAGGCACTGGCACAGGGTGCCCAGAGAAGCTGTGGTTGCCCCATCCCTGGCAGTGTTCAAGGCCAGGTTGGACACAGGGCCTTGGAGCACCCTGCTCCAGTGGAAGGTGTCCCTGCCCGTGGCAGGGGTTGGAGCTGGATGAACTAAAGGTCCCTTCTAACACAAACCAGTTCGGGATGCTATGATTCTATGACTTTGATTGCCCTCTCTCAGGGAAACAAGTCACCCGCCCTCAAACACTTTTAAGGCTAAATCAGCCTTGGATGGGACGCAATCATTCTGCACAGCATCAAAAATCACCCCGGGGTGGTGACATGGTCTTACATGGGCAAGGACAGCCCCTGGCACATCCCAGGTGGGACGTTCATCTTCTCAAGTGGTGCTCATGTATCTGGACACCTCTACCCTGGCAGTGCTACTGCAGCATGGCTTAGAGCAGCATCCCATGCCTTACCTTGTTGGTGATGTCGTAAACAAGGAGAGCAGCACGGGCGCCGCGGTAGTAGAGGTGGCACACACTGTGGTACTTCTCCTGGCCTGCCGTGTCCCAAATCTCCAACTTGACCGTGGCCACCTCCATGTTGAGCATCTGTGTGAAGAAGGAGCCTGCAGGGAAGGTGCACGTTCACTTGTAGGAAGAGCAGAGAGCTCAGATTTGAAGTCAAATCCCACCTGAGGGCCAGTAAAGGTACTCTAATGCACAAAACTGTGGTGGATTGCTCATAGGCACTGGGACTGTTGATGGCATGGCAGGGCAACCTGTGGCAGACTGGGAGTCCTTCCTGGAGGCAGTTTTGGGTTGACACACACTAGTTCTGATATCAGATAGCTCTGAGCCCTGCAGAATAGCCCCCAGATAGAGAGCCACTTCCACCTTGCTGGTGGGTCAGACCTGTGAGAGCTGCAAATAGAGAAATACCAACTGAAAAGGGTCCCACTACAGGGAAGCCTCCATCTTTGCTCCCAGGGAGTAGATGGCCACTTGTGGACCAGCCAGAGCCAAGGCAGAAGGACAAGGGGAGCAGCTGCACAGTGCCTTGCTCTCCTTCACCAGCTAGCTCTTCAGACTGTAGGTGGGACCTCAACCTTTGTGTCTGCTGTGCCTTCTTAGGGCAAGATCCAGGTGTATCATGTAAAATGAACACCTGTAATGTCTAGGTGCTGTAGGAAGCTGTGCTGATGTGAACATACAGGGCAGGCAGCTTGATGTCAGCAGACATGTTGGCTCAAAAGAGGTTTTAGAGGGAGCAGAGGTCTTGCCTTGATGATGGAGACCATCTGGAGATGCAGCACAGGCATGCGCATAGCTTGCCTTCAGGCACAGGCTGCTCAGCGTGGCCTGTCAGGTCATGGCGCACAGGAGCAGATACTCTCCTCTTTGCCTGTGTGGCACTTGCAGCCTGGCTATGGTGTGGGGAGGTCTGGAGGAAGGAGGCACTGCTGGTAGCCTTCCATCAGGCAGTGCTGGGGGACCCTGCTGCAGCTGCCCTGCCTGCACCCAACCACCCTGGGCAGCTCTCCTTGGGAGAGGCTGTCCTTGGGTGTCTGAAAGCTGCGAGGGCAGCACAGGACCAAGTGTGCAGTGGGCAGATGAGCAGTGCAGTTGGACTCCAGTTTCACTCTTTGCTGCTGCAGAAGTCAGTGTTCGGTGCCTCCAAACCCCTGCACGGTCTGGACGTGGCTTTGCATAGCCTGGTGCTGAGGAACATGGGCTGCAGAGAGCTGGAAGTGACAGGAAAGTGGAAGGTCCATCTCTGGTGTGAGATGTGGTGAAGGGAATTAAGACAACACTGTGATAGGGGTGATGGATGGGCTGCTGATGGGGGTGATTAGGCAATCAGGGGAAGGCATGTTGCCTCAGTGGGTGGAAGAAGGAAGGATGCTAAGGTTCTGTTCTGCCCTTGCACAAGACCCACAGTCCTTGGAGCAGCGCGTCTGAAGGTAATTACATGTGATAAATACACCAAATGAGAATATGGCTGCCCCCACCTCATTTATAGTGGCAGCAGCAGGTAATTTAGCTACAGCCTCACCTCCACTTCCCTCAAGAGTATAAACTGGGCAGTTGAACCTTGCTATAGTAGAGGATATGTTCGTGCTGTGCAGATGATGGGCTTCCTCTTCTGTCCAGAGCAGGGATGCCTGTTTGGTAAGATTTGTACCTCTGACTGTGACACAATACCTGGGTGAAACTGAACTTACTGAATTACCAATTGGTTTGTTTGTTGGGTTTGTTTTTCCAATATGAGCTCAATTACTCACTGTCTGGCTTTGAGTTTTAGTGCTACTGCTGTAAGTGAATTTGTCAGTGGCAAAGCTGAATCTGTACTTCTGCTGCCTCATGTTCAAAAGTGGGTCTGTGCTACTGCAAGAGGTACCAACCAGTCCTGCTGTATCCCACCCTGCTATAAGGAAGGGCATCAGGCCTGGTCTCATGTCTGGAGCCATCAAGCTATTGAAGCCTCTCACTCACATCCCACTGTTGGCAGTGACTCCTTGAAGTCATTCTTCACGTATCGGTAGGCCAGGCTTGACTTTCCCACTGATGTGCTCCCCAGCAGAACCACTTTGTAGGGGTAGGTTGGATGATTCCCCTCCAGCGAGGTGCCCAGCACTTCTTTTTGTGCCATGCCCTGTAAGGAAACCAACTTCATTCAGTGTGCATCTGCAGTGACCCCAGGCCTGTCGGCTGAGCCTCCTTACTGGTGGCACTGGGGCAGGTGGGGCATTTGAGCCTATTCTAACCTCAAAATAGGCTAGAATAAAATCATTTATCTCCTGTATCACATTTATTACATTAAAATAGCTGCACTGTCAGGAATGACCAGAGGGTGGAGAGCTTTAGAAAGAAACTATGCAGGTTAGAAGCCTTCTGGGGTTGGGCACATCTCCTGCATACTGGAGAAAGTTAATGGCAGATGGACATTGCTTATGAGTGTGCCTTGCTCCTGAGCACACCTCCTTCCTCAAAGTGCTGGTGAAGAGCTTAAGCTTATGTCCCACATTTATTGAAGGTCCTGCTCAGAAGTTAGACCAGGAGAGCCTAGCTCAGGCTGCAGGTGACCTCAGGTGCAGAGGTGATGCAGCTGCCAGTTTGCTAAGGACACAGCCCAGGGAATGGCTGTGCACCTCCACAGCTGATGAGTTCAGTGTCAGCTCTGCTTCAAGTCAGCATGTCGCTTGCAAGGGTGAAAAAGCCAGGACTGAGAGGACCTGGCTCAAGTAGCACACAGAGCACATGGCAGTGACCCAGGAACGGTGGGAGAGCGGTGCCCAAAATCCAGCGGTTGCCTCAAACCTGATCTGAAGAGAGAGGCTGCAGAGCGTTGGCTGTACCCTGGGAAAGGATGGTCAGTATGAGTCCTCTTGGGTGGCTCATGTCCCCTGCTCCCAGCCTTGAGGTTAAGGAGCTGACACTAACCTGCTGTCCGTGGGAGCTGTCAGTAGATAATGCTGTCCTGCAGCTAGCCAAAGCTTTGCCCTGGATTTTCCTTGCAGGGCTCCTCCTCCAATCTCAGCTCCTCTGGGGAGCTGTAGGTAAGGAAGGTTCATGTAGAGCTTGCAAAGAAAGGGTCACGAGGCATTGGACTGAGCAGGAGAGGGTGTGAAAGGACATGCACTTATCCCATGTCACTTACAGCAGCAAAGGGAAAATCTGCCACCAGAAAGCCTGTAACTGTGTGCAGAGATGGGATGTGCCTCTGTATAGGTCTGGTCTAACACCCAAAGGCAGCAAAGGAGCCTTTGTCAATGATGCTGAAGTGTTTGTGCCCTGCTGCTGTTCTCTGCCTGTGTGTCCTGACTCCCTTGCTGCTATCCCATGCCAGATGTAGGACCTCCCATGCCCAGGTGAACACTGCTGGCATGCGGCGCTTCCCTTTGTGTGCTGTTGAATAACTCCCTGGTCACCCAGACAGCACAGGTCTGCAGGACTTGCAAGGAAGAGGCAGTGCAACTACTCCAACTTCTGCCTGGGGCTTGCAGGATTTGGTCTGCGGAACCTGCAAATATGCAAGGAACATCTCGATAAAGACCCCCAAGAGTGGCACTGCCCAGGGAAGTCTCCATAGCTCACTTGTCTGACAAAAGCCTCTTGTTCCTGCATGCTGCTCATCCCACAGACCTCTTCTTTTGCCAATCTTCCCCTGCAATCTGGTGGGGTCCAGGCCTTTAATCCTCCCTTCCCTGAGCTGTTACCAGAGCAGGCTGTTATTAAGATCATTCCTCAGTGCTGAGGGAGCCCTGGTCTGTATCTTTAGACAGGGGTGGGTTTTCTGCCCAGTGAGATGTGCTTTCATCTCCCTAAAGACCAGGGGTACAACCTTCTCCTGCAGCTCATACAGCCCAGTGATGAAGAGTGGGAGCAGAGTTTGTACAGCACAGCCCATTAGGGGTAGGCTATATTTTAGGTACAGCATAAGGGTGCTCCTTATGGTATTTAATTACATACGTTTGCCTCTCTATAGGCCTGGAAATCCTTTCTGGGCACTTACATTGGCTACTGCAGCTGATAAGCCATAAAACTCTCTAGGGAAGCAAGAAACTGCATGAAGACATTGTCCAAATTCAATTTCTCATGATTTCACTCTGCTGCTCTCTGTTTAGCACTAAAGGCTGTATTGATGCTTGAAAACAGGTCCCCAGAGAACTAATCCAATGACAGAAACTTCCTTGCAAGCTTTTCATACTAGTGAGCACCTGTTGGAGATTGAGAGTTTTGCCAAATCTGACTTGAAACAGTGTCTTTTCCATGTTTTTTCCATGTTAAGAAGCAGAAGGTGAGTCTCCCTTTCAATCTGAGGAGAACAGCAAGCAAGAAAAACAAGTGGCTTTATTCCAATTCAATGGAAAACAGGATTTAGGGAAAACTATTTCGTTTGTCCTTTTTTTTTGTTTGTTTGAAGGAGTTCTCAGAGTAAAACCTTGCGCTCACTGGCTACTGCACAATGGGAAAGTGCTCCAGGCACCTCATGTGGCTGGTAGTCACCCTTCTGCGGCTGCCTTGGGGAAGAGCTTGTCAGTGAAAGCAGGGTTAGGGTTACAACAGGCTCTGTAAATCCAGGATGCTGCTGCAGCAGGGTCACTGATCCCTGCTCCAGGAGCAGATAATGGTGCTGAGGCCTCACAGCGAGCAGCACCCCTGTTCTTTCAGGCAGAGCCTGTGCTGCCAACGAAGCAGAAGCTCATTCTTCACCTGTAAAGCCCCTGACTTGCCTGGGCTAACTGTGACAGAGCCAGAAGAAGTATTTAAAGTGACTTCCCTGCTGATTCCTGTGAGTTCAGCCCCAGCAGAACACATCTGCATGGCAGATAGCTCCTGCCAGTGGAACTACCATGTCTGATTTGGCTCACTACAGACTTCAAAGAAGTCACCAAGGCTTCTGTGCAAAATAGCTTTAGCATGTTTTCCCATGTAGGAAATGCTGAGGGGTAATTTTAACTGGGAATGCTGGATGCTGGGTTTTGGGGCTTTAGCTTGGTCCTGGCAAAGAATAACTTGTCAATTTAGGGAGCAGCCAGGGGAACAGCTGAGGTGTTACGAGTCCTGTCCCCCTGCCGACAGGCCATGGTGACTGGCAGGGAAAGCTGAACCCGCTCAGATTCAGTTTAGAGAGGCAGAGATTAGACTAATTTCAGTCAACTGTAAAAAGTCCTGTTGGTGGATTTAGTTTCCAAATACAGCTTAGTATTTGTGACCGCTGTGTCTTGCAGCAGATATTAAGGACAGACTTGGCTAGTCTTATACTCCCTGAGGAGGTGAGTACTGAAATGGCCATGACACAGATCATTTCTCACTTGCTAAAGGAAGATGAAGCATCATTGTGCCCAGGAAATTGTGTTCTCAGCCAGTCCTGTTCACTCATCTCTATGTCTCCTCTCTCCTTCCCGTGGGCAATGGGTGGGCATGAGGACAGAGCTCTGACCAGTGTTAACCAGCTTTCTCTATGGAGACCACTTTTTCAGTGCAAATCAAGTTAAGGGTAATCTGCTTGCTGGGTACAGCAGCAGCACTGGATCAGTGATGCTGCATTTGAACCACTTGCCCTTGCTGTTTCTGAGAAGGAAACTGACAAATCTGTTTATGAGTGTGACTCAGTTGTTTATAATTAGCAGGAAAGTGAACTTTACCTAAAGAACAGCCTCCCTAGCTCCTCTTCTGTGGGCATAGAAATTAGTAGCAAAACCCAGAAGCATGAGGCGGCAGGGCAGGTATTTGCTCTGGAATGCAACAGCAAAGGCTTGGCTTTTGCCACTCAATAAATTAGTATCTCTGAAGTACATTTAACCTGGGGAGGGGTATCCTGGTATATTCACTGTTGGGGGATAAGCCTTTTGTTTCCAACAGAAAACAGTGAAGAAAGAAAAGAAATGCCTACCTCTGGGGATGGAGCTGCTCAGAAGCGGTATTTAAGACTCTATTTAACTTTCTGGGAAATTAATGATGTTTAAGTCTAATGATGTCGAACTGATGTCTAAGCTTTTCTACACAAGCTCTAAGAAGATCCTAAAGCCATTAAAGACACTTGCTGAGTTTCTGCAGGGGTACAGCAGTGAGCAAGTACCACAGTTAATAGGACTCCACTGTAGATTTACACAGGTATCCAGCTCTGCAATTTTTGGAAATGATGCTTTAGGTTCTTTCAGATTTAGATTTGTGTCGTCCCCCCCACCCCAGATAGTGGCCATGCACCTACCTCCCCAGTTAACTTCAAGTATTCAGGTCAAAGCCCTTCTCTGGTTTTGAGAGCATCCTCCTACCTGCTAAAGCTCTTGCTGTGCTGGTGTAGAAGGGCAGCTGCTTGGAAAGTTCACTTAAGCCAAGGTTACACGGGGGTGTGAAAATTCCAATTGCAAGGTCTTGGTACATAAACACTGTTAGATTTGCATAGTGTTTATTTCTCAACACAATCAACTCTCCTCAAATCTAAGGGGAAGAGAATAAGGGTCATTACCTGTGCAGCCAGTTAGTGACCCTTAACCAACAAAGAGAGAGCTTTACCAGACAGAGTGGGCTGGGGAAATAAGGCAGCAATAAACAGGGTCTGCCCTGGGCAATGGATGAGACCAAGTGCTCAGCTATGACCTTGGCTTCAGCTCTTCAGCTGCCAGAGAGGATGGGGTAGGGCAGAGGCCTTCCCGAGTCTTCCTAAAGTTCTCTTCTCTTTTACAGGGAGCCACCGAGGATGGTGCCACCCTCCCTTCTGATGCCTCTCTGTGGCAGGGATGCAAGGCTTCTTCCGGATGGGACATAGAGAGTCCCGGGTTCGTCTGGGAAGCACACCCCGGGGGTGGTGGCTGGGGCTGGGGTCCTGCCCTGTGCGGAGTCTTCCACAGGGGCACCGTTACCTTCCCGAAGAAGCCTGGCTCTGCTCCCAGCGCTGCGGTCCGTGCTGTCGGGCGGTGTCCGGCTGCCAGAGCCCCTCTGCACCCGGGCAGGTAAGAGTGAAGCCAGGCAGCAGCTCCCAGGGAGCGGTGCCAAAGGTGAGAGCTCAGTGAACCTTAGACCCGCTGCTGAGCCGGGTGAGCCGGGTCCACAGGGCTGCCGCCACGGTGAGAACAGCGGGCGGCCGTTCCCCCGCACCCAGTCCCTGCCTCTGCCCCTCCTGCTCCCCACGCTGGGGTTTGGCCATGAGTGGATGTGGGATGCACGGATCGGAGGGTGGGGTTTCCCCGTGTCCCAGGGCTGGAGCCAGCGCAGCTTCCAGCGCACGGGCAGTAGCAGCGGCCGCACCTCAGCCCTGGAGCTTGAGGCCGGGACCGTTCCTGTAACGCAGCAATCTCTGCTGACGCACACCCGCCCTGGCTTTGGTCTTGTGCCAGGGTACGGGCTCAGATAACTTGGGTATTGCTGAAGTGATTCTCTTTCAGGAGCGTGGCTG